>ML778059.1:1243049-1262409 GCA_009831015.1 Picea engelmannii | reverse complement strand
CATTTGGTAGCTGTCAAGAGAATATTTAAATACTTGAAGGGAACAATGAATTATGGACTGTGGTATCCTAGAAATCAGAATTTCCAGTTAACTGCTTATTCAGATGCAGACTGGGCAAACTGTGTTGATGAGAGAAAAAGCACTAGTGGAGGAGCATTTTTTCTGGGTGACTCATTAGTTGCATGGCTTAGTAAGAAGCAAGGATCTATTTCATTATCCACTACAGAGGCAGAATACATTGCTGCACACTTGCTGCACACAAATCTTATGGATGATACAAACTCTTGCAGATCTGAAGGTAACTTACACTGATCCTATTCCAATTCATTGTGATAACACAAGTGCCATTAGTGTCTCCAAGAATCCAGTTCTTCATTCCAAAACTAAGCATATTCCAATCAAGTACCATTTTCTCCGAGAACAAGTTACAAACAGAATTGTTCAGCTGAATTATATTCCTTCCAAAGAACAGATTGCTGATA
The DNA here is from genome assembly GCA_009831015.1 of Picea engelmannii. Classification (NCBI taxonomy): domain Eukaryota; kingdom Viridiplantae; phylum Streptophyta; class Pinopsida; order Pinales; family Pinaceae; genus Picea; species Picea engelmannii. The sequence continues at coordinate 1,261,927 of ML778059.1, read as the reverse complement.
TGTTTACTAAACCATTAGCAACGACCCCTTTTGGATACCTTCGTCAAAAGTTGGGGGTTATAATATCTGGTGTTTAATCTGTTCACCTAGTCAGGGGGAGTATTTATTGAATATCTGGTGTCTTTTCTAGATGCTTATAGACGACAGGGGGAGTATGTTTTGCAACAAGATCAATGGAAGAATGTTTCTTCTTTGACATTGATGTCAAAGGGGGAGAAAGGAGTCCAGTTCGAAATGTTTGGGGAACAGAGTCGAGTCTGAATGGACGAATACAGAGGAGAGTCGAGTCCGACTGCAATGAATGCAGAGGAGAGTTGAGTCTGAATGCACTGAATGCAGAGGAGAGTTGAGTCTGAATGCAAGTGGGTGCTTTTGTTGCCATCAATGCTAAGGGGGATATTGTTGATAAATATGTAACAGACAGCGAATGGCATGAAGAATGTACAGAGGATTGTTAGCATATTTACAGGCAGTGTATACTTTTCATTGATGGAAAGCACAGTTGTGGTTGTGGTGATGGCCTGAGTACAACAACAATGAGTAGCAGCGCAGCAATAGTCGGGAGGAGAAGAGTCAGTGACCATTGAATCCCCCTCAAATTTCCTGAAAGAACGAGGGCTGTCAGATCTAAATAAAGATAAGACGAGTGCACTGAAGAGGAAGACAAAGATCAGTCATTAGATCCAAGCACAAGACCCGACCATCGTCGGATCAAGGATGACCTGCACGCTCTTTAATGTACAAGGAGAAGAGGGAGTAATCGCGATTTGCAAAATCGCGACCTAATCTGAGCCGTCAAGATCTAGGTTGATCTGAACCACTGATCAAACTCCACATCGGAGTTTCGTGAATTGCGATTTCAAAAGGAAAAGAAACAAGTGCAACAAGAACCCCGATTTCGCGATATGCGATATCACGACTCAATCACAGCTGTTGAGTTAAGATCATACCTGGACCGTTGATCACAGCTCGTATCGAAGTTTCATGAATCACGATTTCAAAAGGAAAAGAAACAAATGCAACAAGAACCCTGATTTCGCGATATGCGATATCGCGATTCAATCGCAGCCGTCAAGTCAATATTAGATCTGGACTGTTGATGAAACTCCACATCGGAGTTTCACGAATCGCGATATGGAGAGGCAGAAGAAACTATGCAACATTTACGAAATTGCGATAGGAGAAATCGTGATGTAACAAAAATCGTCAGATCAAGAAGTGATCTGGACCATTGATTCGACTTCTTTACTGAATTTCAAGAATCGAGAATTCGAGTTGACAAAAACACCGATCATCCAGAGTGTCGAAATCACGATGAGAAATATCCCGACTTAATTTGAACCGTCAGATCTAGATATAATCTGGATCGTTGATCTGATTTCATTATGGAATTTCGCAGATCGAGATTTGGAGGTGACAGGAACATTGAACATAAGGAATTACGAATTCGCGATATGTGAAATCACAAAAGTGCCTTTCACATAAAGCCTTGGTCACAACCCTTGATCATGAGAAGAGAAGGAGTCAGTCCACATCCTACGGTGCAGATAAGACTTGAATGAGATCTAAGGGTTACTGTTTTTTCACACACAGGTAACTCATCAGTTATGATTCTGCTAAACAAAACGGATTCTTGATTACGAATCAGTTATCATTTTAGTTGCTAGGACAGGTGTCCTTGGTTTGCCTATTGGAAGGTGAAGTGGAACCGTCAAGGTTGTGTGTATAAAAGAAAATGAGAGAGACAAAATTTGGTTGGCTGTTCTGGATGAAAAAGAACGAAACAGTAAGAAAGGAGATATGAGAAGATGCATAGTATGAAATTTTAACAGATGTACAGAGTGAGATGAAATGTAGAGAAGAAGCAGAGCAGAACGACAGGTAGAGAAGAAGTAGAGAAGAATGACAGAAAGAGAAGAAAAATAGTAGAATGACAGAAGAATGTGATGCAGAGCAGACCTGCTAAATGGACAGAGGAAGAGAAGAATTGCAGAACAATTTGTTGAAGATCAGATTTATAGAACAAAGAAAGAATGGTAAGAAGTGATTTATCTGCATAAATTGTCTATGTATTTATCCTTTCATATTTTAGGGAGGTTGGGAGGTGCTTGGGAGGACTGTTGTCCTCATGAGTTCAAGTGGGTGCTTGAACACAGGAAGTTGTAGCTTCCATCTGGTTGTAGCCAGAGAAACCAGGGTGGCATGGTGGTGCTAGGGAGAACAAGTGTTCTCTGTTATACAGGTTGGAGCCTGTGTAACGGGAAGTTGGTGCTTCCATCCAGTTGGTGCTGGAATATTCAGGGAGTTGGTGCTTTCTTCTAGTGGGTGCTAGAGAAACCAGAGAGTTGGTGCTCTCAAACAAGTTGCAGCTTGTAAAACAGAGGTTGTAGCCTCACATTGAGTTGGTGCTTAATCATAGATGATGTACAGAGCTTAAAAGACTACCTATCATTTCTAAGAAGAAGAGGTTTTCTCCCTTTATGGGTTTCCTCGTGAAAAATCTATCTCTATGTATACTTTATGTGTGACTGTTTTTCTTTACCTTTACTGTCCATATGCTGTATATTGTTGATGACCACATGAGGAAATTTTAACAATGTTTTAACAGACTTAAAATTGTTTAAGCTCACATACAACTGATTCACCCCCCCCTCTCAGTTGTATTAATAATTCCAACACCCCAAAACTCCCAAACTACGAATCTCATAATACTTCCACATCACCCCCAGTGACTTCATTACGTCACGTCACTTTGGCGCTACGAGACTTCGGGGGTTTCTTCCTCCCACTCAATCATGAACCATTTCTTCCAGAGTGTCAAGTCTCCGGACTACTGCATCTGCTGCCGCCTGTCCTTTGTGATCAATGGTTGAGGTAGACTCTGGCCTTCGGGAGTTCTCAAAAAAATTCTAAATGTAACACATTTGATCTAGAGTAACAAGTCTCCAGACTTCACGATTTGGCACCACGCGTCCTCTGTGATCAACGGTTGAGATATACTCCGGCCTTCGGGCCTTTGGGAGTTTTTCATACTTTAACAATTAATGACCAAGTTTAGCTGCTTTGTGAAACCATCAGGGGCCCCACCAACCATGCTCAAGAGGAGTGCCACATGGCAGAATAATAGAAGTGAACATGTGGCCCAATCAGGCGGGTGACACGTGTCATGTTCTAACTGTCATTTCAATCTTCCAAAGGTTCTTAATTCACTGACACATGGCACACATACCATGTGTCCATGTCACTTTGAGTGATTTCAACAAGCCACGTCACTTCAGGACTTCGAGATATTCCACATAACTGCACTTTGTTTCTCCCGAATGCCGAATTACCGAACAAGTCAATTTACCGACATGTGTCTCTTTTGATGAATGGTCTGGATCAACTCTGGACTTTGGGTGTTCTGGAGTTTTTACTCTAGATCACTCCATTTCTCTCGAAGTGCTAAATTCCTTAAAATGTCAATCTTCCGACACGTGCCTCTTTTTATGAACTGTCCGGATTAACTTCGGAATTTGGGACTTCGGGATTTTTCACTCTAGCACACTCCATTTATCTCGAAGCGCCGAGCTTACGAATTGCTGTGAGATATACAACTCACAACCACTTGCATGTAGATCTGACTATTGAGATATGATTTTCACCACTGTGCCTTACATTCTGTTCTTGTCTTGATCTAACGACTCTGTTCTGTCTTCGGCCGATCCAACTGTCAAGCACTTCTCCCCATATTTGCGGTGTAGATCCACTCTAGGACTTCAGAGCTTCAACGCGTTTTCTCCATTTTACGACAAGTAACTCAAACAATTGGAGCGATAAAGTCCCGAAGGACTTCGATGCTTAACCATGATGCTCCTTTTCCCAGATCTGACGGTTGTGAAGGATTCTCCTTCTCCCGAATAGATCCTACGACCCAATCTTAAAATTTGTGGCCCAACAAAACCGTTGTTGTGGCTTCTTTATCTGTTTCCATTCCATAATCCGTTATACCTCTTGAGCTTCATAAAATGTCCAAGGCATTCTCTTGGCACCCAGGGATGCTTTGAGGTTCAAATTTGTCCCTCTCGACAACAATTCCTCTGAAACCTTTGCTTCGTTTACCACTTACATGACCTATCCAGGCTCAGTGTTGAAACCATGGCTCTGATACCAATTTGTAATGTCCCCGACCATCAAACTTTTCCAGGTAATGCTATCTAATCAACTGTATCTTTGATTTTCTGCTCTAATACCAATTTGTAACATCCCTATCCCCAAACTGGTCGAGCAACATCACTCCGGAGACATCTCTTACTCTGATACCATTTTTTTAACATCCCCGATCGTAAACATTCCGACCATGCTACCTCATAGAAATAAAAATTATCATATGCATATAAATATAAACATAAACATACAACATATTCTGCTAATACACATATTAATGCGAAAATAACAGTAAAAGCATACATACAGTAATCATAGGAAAAACCCATAAATATATCATATACATGCAATACAGATAAATGGGTACTTATCGTTTAATTGAAGTACACCAACTGCATGTAGACCTCCCACGAACCTCCCAACCATAGAGCACACTACTTATCACTCTCAGCAGTGGGTCACCCCCGAGCTGGGACTAAACTCCACCGGGCAAGGGATTCCTAGGCTAGGCAGGGATAACATGAAGTTGCATAGTACAACATGAAGGATTTCCTCCAAGGAGCCACTTATGCCCACAACTCACAGAATCTCATTCCTCACATGCCTGTCCCACCCCAGGAGTGTACACCTTCACTGTCACATAGTCTATCGGCTGCTACACCTCCATTTCCTTGGGCTTCAACAATAGGCCGGATCAGTAATTATCAAATCTCTTTAGCTGCTATTGGAATCCCTCCAGGAGAGCTCACTTCCTCAACACACTCTCTCACCTAGAGAGAGATACTCATAGGCCTGACAACCTGCTTCTTCACTCCCTCTCCTCAACACATGGGCAAGGTGATGAAAACAATAGAAACTGGACATGGGGAAACAGTGAAACACATGCAACCCGCAGAGTACGGGTTCAGTAAGATATAATTTGGGGACTGTTGTAGAGGTTTAGGATGGTTACGGTTCAAAAATGGTAAACCAGATTACTGCGGGCTTGATCAGTGCGTGGGTGAATCCCCCCCCCAATGGATGGTCAACAAGGTCTGAATGGTGAGAATCGTGAGAATCCCCCGAATGGTGAGAAATCTCCCCCCTAAATTTGCATGTGTTTTGGATGACACTTGGCTCTCCAGGAGCACATTCCCCCCACTTGGAAATCATTCCTCTCCCTAAAGGAACTTATGATAAATTAATATCCTCTTTAAAGTTTTTAGAATAATAGTATATTATTATATTAGGCTCTTAAGATTATTCCTTTTCCCTCAATCTCTTATCCTCCTCCCTTGCCCAACCTAGTGGATTTCAGTCCCCCATAATATTTATTCGAGGTCGGTCTACACGCAATGATGTTGTTATATTAATAATATGAATATTTACATGTACAAAATAGGCTCCTGGACTTTAACATCCAGGCTCTCCTACCTAATAAGAACATAAGCCTCCTAGCTTATAACACTTGGCTCACCAACCTACAAAACATGTTACAATTCATGATTACAACCAGGGCTCAACCTTGGGATATTACAATATAAGGATGAGATCTTGTGTGATGTAATACCCATGGATGTATGCCATGTTTTGTTGGGAATACCATGGAATTTTTACATAAATGTCATACATGATTGGAGGAAAAACACTTACACACTTGAGAATAATGGCCAAACACACATGTTACTGCCAATAGAGGATAAGAAAGTGAAGGAAGAAGGAAATCCAAACATACTTCTCATGAGTGGGAATGAACTCTTGAATGAAGTCAAGAAAGAGAAAGATATGTAGTTTACTATGGCCAGGAAGCCTAGAGTCATCCTTAGAACTACTATGGATGATATGCCTGAAGAAATTCAGGAACTGCTAGATAATTTTTTTGACATAGTGGTAGATGAGTTACCTTACACATTTCCACCCATCAAGAGCATTGGTCATCACATTGATCTTATTCCAGGAGAAAGTCTGCCAAACAAATAAGCATACAGGTTGACACCTCAAGAGAATGAAGAGGTCAAGAATGAGGTCCAAGATCTGTTAGGGACAGGTTTGGTCAAAGAGAGTTTGAGTCCATGCGCAGTGCCAACTGTGTTAAGTCCAAAGAAAGATGGAGGATGGAGAATGTGCATAGATTCTAGAGACACCAACAAGATCACCATTAGGTGCATATTTCCTTTACCTAGAATGGATGATTTGTTGGATTTCTTAAGTGGAGCAAGTTATTTCTCTAAGATAGACCTGAAAAGTGGTTATCACCAGATAAGGATGAGAGAAGGAGATGAATGGAAAACAATATTCAAGACAAATGAAGGATTGTATGAGTGACTTGTTATGGCATTTGGATTAACAAATGCCCCCAACACATTCATGAGACTGATGAATGAAGTACTCAAAGACTTCATAGGTAAGTTTGTTATTGTATATTTGGATGATTTACTAGTCTTCAGTAAAACTGAAGAAGAGCACTTAAGGAACTTGGCATTAGTGATGAGGAGGCTACAACAAGAGAAGCTGCTGATAAATCTGAAGAAGTGTTCTTTTATGAAGACACAACTCACATATTTGGGTTTTGTGATCTCTTCAAACAAATTGAAGATGGATCCAAAAAAGGTGAAAGAAATCAAATATTGGCCATCTCCAAGAAGCATATTTGAGGTAACAAGCTTCCATGGATTAACAAGTTTCTATAGGAAGTTTATCAGAAATTTTAGTAACATATGTGCACCTATATTGGACACCATAAATAAAGAACATAAGTCTTTCAATTGGATAGAAGAAGATGAAAAATGATTCAAGGCATTAAAGGCTAAGATAACAAAACAACCATTTCTGGTTCTGCTAGATTTTATGAAGACTTTCTAGGTAAAGTGTGATGCTAGTGGATTAACAATTGGAGTAGTATTGAGTCAAGACAATAAGCATGTTTCTTATTTCAGTGAGAAGATGAATGATGTCAAGAAAAATTATTCCACATATGATAAAGAGTTTTATGCACTGATTCAAGCCTTAAAGAAGTGGATGCATTATCTTATTCCCAAAAAGTTTGTGTTGTATAGTGATAATCAAGCTTTACAGTTCATAACCATATAAGAGAAGTTGAATCAGAGACATGAAAAATGAGTAGAGTTTATGAAAATTTTTACTTTTTTCATCAAGCATATCAGTGGGAGTGCAAATAAGGCTGCAAATTTTTTGAGTAGGAGATGCCTTATTATGCAAGAATTCCAAGTGGAGACCTTAGGGTTTGAACACGTTAAGGGAATGTATAGTGAAGATGCAAATTTTAAGGAATATTATGAAGCCTGTGAAAATCATTTGCAAAGGGACAAAAACCCATGGACGAAGTATTTGGTTTAGGATGGACTGGTATTTAAAGGAAGCCAATTGTGCATACAAGATGCTTAATGAGAGATAATCTGTTGAAAGAGAAGCATAGTGGAGGCCTAGCAGGACACTTTGGCCATGAAAACAATTATGTACAACTAATTTCCTCATACTATTGGCCAGGTATGAGATCTGAAGTGAAGACATCTGTAAACAAATGCACAATTTTCCAGTATGCAAAAGGAAGACAACAAAACACTGGTATTTTTCAGACATTGCCTATTTCAGACAAGCCTTGGGATGCTATCAGTATGGATTTTGTGTTGGGATTACAAAGAAACTAGAGAGGGAGTGATTCCATATTTGTTGTAGTTGACATATTTTCAAAGATGGCACATTTCATACCATTCCATAAAACCAATGATGCTACTCATATAGAAAACTTGTTTTTCAAAGAGATTGTCAGGTTACATGGCTTTCCCATGAGCATTGTCTCAGACATAGACACAAAATTCCTAGGACACTTTTGGAGAACAATGTGGAAGAATTTAGGTAAAAATATATCCTTCAGTTCAACATTTCGTCCTCATACAAATGGACAAACAGAGGCGGTAAACAAGAGTTTAGGGAATTTGCTGAGGAGTTTGGTCACTACACATCAGTGCTAGTGGGATCAAATTATGCCCCAAGAAGAATTTGCATACAATGATTCACCCAACAGAAGTACTGACAAAAGTCCATTCCAGATTGTGTATGGAATGCACCCAAGGGGGATTTTAGAATTGTGATATTTGGGACAAAGTGATTTTCGAAGCATAGGAGTAGAAGATTTTGCTGTAGAAATGCAAGAACTGCATGAGAAAATTAAGAAGCAGTTACAACAGAGCAATCAAAATTATAAGAGCAGAGCAGATAAGAAAATAAGGGAAGTGAAATTTGAAGTTGGAGATCAAGTTTTAGAACACTTGAGGAAGAAGCGATTCCCACATGGAAAATACAACAAGATGAAGACAAAGAAGACAAGACCCTGTAAGATCCTAAGAAAGTTTGCTGCAAATGCTTATGCGATTGAATTGCCAGAATATATTGGAATATAACCAATATTAAATGTAGCATACTTGTATCCTTATAGGATTGAAGACAAAGGGGAGACAATATAGGACCAATAAAATATTCAGTGGAGACAACAGATGCCTGTAGAAGAAAATCCATAGATGGAAAATATCATAGATCATATAATTGGTAAGAAGACTAGAAGGAAAACATATTTTGAATATCTGGTTAAGTGGAAGGGCCATCCAGAAGAGGATGCCAGCTAGGTAAGTGAAGAAAACATTCAAAAGCATGAAAAGACAATGTAGGAGCTCATGGACAAGAGTCCATGAATTTTTGGCCTAAGGAGTATGATGCAGGAACATCGACATCAACATGAAAAAGAATAAAGGTTGGAGGACAATGCATTGTCCAACACACACTAAGGGGTTGATCGGATTCCCAAAGAGGAGAGCACCTTTTTGAATTTTGAAAATCATGAAAACTCAATGTAATAAATATTTGGAGGCTAATTCCATCCCCAAAGATCCTTTCAGATTGTAATTTTTTTAATGTATAGATATATTGTACAAATTTTGAGCTTAGCTCTTATCTGTCTGTAAATGCTCATTTATTATGACAGTATAGCAATAGGTAGAAAGGAGGGAAGGCTCAAGAAGCCCCTTCATGTTTATAGTTTCTTTTCTTGTTCATTTAGAGGATGCTGAGATTGTTTTTGTAGAGGTTGGTGAAGAAGATCTTGCTTTTGCTGAGCTATTGCAAGCATAAGCACATAGAGGCTTTGTAAGAACTCTGTATATATATATATATATATATATATATGAGAAGGAGTTTGCTTCAGATGTTTGTTTTTATCTATATCTGAAGCAATTGATTGAATGGATTTACTATTGATGTGTTTTACCTTTTCATGCATGCATTTCATGTGTTTTGTGTTTTATGAATGAAATTATGAGTTTTTCATAAGTTTCAATTGTTTCTCTTCTGAAACCTTTGTTTGAGGAGCACATAGTTGCCATGCAAGGAATGCGCAGACTAGAAGCCAGAGTGAGTTGTTGAAGATCAGGAGGGATAGAGAAATGCTGTAGAGTTTGCACAAGGTGTGCACACATATACTCCTTTGAGTATATCATTCCCTATTGAAATACCCTTGCAAGGAGTGAAGAAGGGCCGACACAGTCAAGAAGTGTCGAAAATTTTCTAAGGCAAGAGAAAACTTTGAAAGAATCCAAGTGTTGGAGCAGGGCCAGTGAACCAACGATGTGATGATCCAACTCCATGTGTCCCCTCTCGATGGATGACCAAGATTTACTTTGAATCCCAACTCTTCAGGTATTCTCCTCTTGAATTTTCTCTGAAGGGTTCCTCCTCCGAAATGCGTGACTCTCTGCCATGTGCCCTTATAGATCCAACGACATAGATTTAAATCATTCTTCACGACTTCACAAAGATCCTTGTTTGCTCTCAACAAACCTTCCAATTTTCTTTCTCCTGAACCTCTCGATCTCCTGCCACCTGTCGCCTCCTCGACGATGGATGATTTTACTATCTTCGGGGCTTTGAAAAGTCCTCGAGTCTTTTGCACACTTAGCGCAAATTCCTCTTTTGAGACTTAGGATATTCTCGAACACCTCTTGCACTCCTTACAGAGTTTTGCACAGAATCTTCTGCGACTTTGCTCGACTTGAAAACCTTCCAAGTTCATGTTCCTTTGTGAACTTATTCATGACCTCCTGGAAACGTCTCTCTCTTCCTCCTGAGCCTTGTAAGATGGACTTACAGTTCATGGGTTCACTCCTTGCGCTTGGATAATATTCTCGATGGCTTCTCCTTTAGCCTTACATAAAGGTTTAAGGTATCTCCTTTCCTTTGTCGATGCACTCTTGCAAATCCTTCCTTCACCAGAATGTTCAACAATATTGGGATTCTCTTAAGGATTCCAACACTTCCAACCATTTTTTCCTTGTGCATTCTCGCACTAGCTTGATGCCCTCCTGGAAGAGTGTTTCAGAGTGTTTAGTAACTCTGAAATGTGCTTCCTCCCGCACAATATTTCTTCCCAAGGTACTTAACCACGTTGAAATTTGTTCCCGAGTCTATGAATTACCCTGGTATGCCCTCCTAGTTGCTTCTCTTCTGACTCCACTGAGTTCAGACACATACTCCTTGCATTGGCTTACAGAGTTTCTAACCTCTGTCGCACACTCCTTGCACTTAGCTTAGAGATCCAAACTTAACTCAACACACTCTCGGATACAAAATTGTATCTCTATCCCTGCAGACAATTTATGACATTCATCTACAACTTAAATTCATGTAAAATACATTCTCACACAACATCCATTTCACAAAAATTTAATACAAGAAAAACTGTCATTTTCTATTAATGGTGGAATGCCAAATTACAATGGTGGAGTTCGAGCTACAACCGAGTCTCGGCTCTCTACATTTCTCTCCCTACAACCCGACCTATCTAACCTACTATTCTTCTAACCTCTACTTTTCTTACAATACAAAGATTTATACAAGAGGGGCTCGTCGAGCTTCCCTCACAAGCTAAATTAGTGGTGTCAAATCACCATTCAAAATGCCTATCTAAGGGAAAAGTACAATGATGGAAATATTCTCCACATCGGATGTAGATATCTCCTACCGTCAGCCTATTAATGTCAACCTTATCTCCATCTTGTGCGAATGCATATCTTGGCTCTTCCAGCTTGTCATAATTTAATGCTTGGATCACGCCTTGGATTCTTGAGGAAAAAAGAGAGGGCGGTGCCTCTCCTTCCTTGAATGCGCACCAAGCGTGTTAATTAGATGGAGTGTGCTGAGGTGGAGTGATGCTCCTTCATCATACTCCATGGATACTAAAATCATTAGCTCCTACTCATGAGCTTTCCAACGTGGCTGAAATCCTCATGGATCCCAAAATTTTTCCTAGAGCTGTCTCTCCGCTGCTTCTGCTCCTGCATCATCCTTGCTGCTCGTGTAGGTTTCTTGCTGCCCAGCTTCCCCTTGCTGACTGCTTCCTCTACTGACTCTGACATTAGCTTTCTTATATCCTTGATCACCTTGTCCAACTGCTCTATTGATTGGCTCTTCTGTTACAGACTAACCCGCTGCATTTCTTCCTCGTCCATGGGAAAATTACTCTGATTTCGCAAGTTGTCTCCTCCTTTTGTGACTCTATCTCACCACACTGCTGCAAATTCCACTCCTGTAGACCTCTCATCAATGAACTGCTTCTCAAATACCACTTCTCCTGACAGATAGACTCCTGTAGTTTCTCCAAGTGGTTCCACTTCAGCTTCCTCCAGCTGCAACTCGTGCCGGTGTGTCTCCTTTGGCATGGCTATCTCTTGGCAGCCACCTTCTGGTTCTAGACTATCTAACCAATCCTCTAGTGCCTTCAACTCTATTTCCCACTGAGTAAGTAACTCAACTAGGCATTCTCCTTCTATTGGAATAGATTTCAATATCTGTTCCTTCTCCTACATGACAATCTCAGCTTACTGTCCTTCTGTCACATCTGCAACATCTATGCTAGCCTCTCCTCGGCCTCTTGGTAGGAATATATCAACTCCTCAAATGATCAGAATGCTCCTCTGATCCACCTCTTCGATGGTGGAAGTTTCGAACTTCTCATCATCTTCATTCTCACGGCTCATAGTTCTGCACGAATCTCCAGCTGAGTGAGGTCTCTCTACTTCTCTCTCCTCATCTGTCAACATCCTCTGACATGATATCTTAGCTGAGCTCATCTCTCCTCCATTTCCCACCTATAAATATGGGATGTCTCCTCTTCCCACCTAGCAGTTTATGAGATCCATTAATCCCTTCTCATTGCCCACCCGAAAACCTACAAGATCCTTGCCAGGTCTCTTTCCCTTATGACTGGGGGATTTATCCTGCCTCAACCACCTTTTTAAAACCTATTTCTTCCTTCTGGTCAACAAATTATGAACATGCCACTTAGATTTTCTCTTCAAAGGCCACTTGTACCTCTAGTGCACCTTTTCCTCTTGCTACATCTTGAATGCTAGCTCCTCCAGCTGGGCTCTGATTTCACTAAGCTCCTTTTCCATCTCCGTTCTATTTTTCTGCGAATCAACTTCTCCTTGATCCTGTTTATGACCTTCAATGTCCATATTCACTCTCTACTTTCTCTCTTGGAAAGTCTGTCATTCACTCTGCAATTGAGAGCATCTCCAACTCCTCCTTCGCCTGAAATCTACAGACAAAATCGTGCTCTGATACCACCCGGTATCAGACTATCTCTTTGTTGGCACATGGGCATACCCAGGGTTCAACGCTACAACAACGCACCAAAAAATCCCTAACTACCAGCCCTTTTGGCAACACCTACGAAGAAGATGAAGTCTCACCTGAGGTAGATGAATGGGTGGTTGCAAGTCTCAGGTATCTGCAACCTTAGCTGGGACACAGATTTGTGATTGTACTACTTAATAAAGCACTTAGCACCGTCAGTTCCTCAATATGAAATCAATATCCACTTCACTAATAAAATAGGGCTTCACAACATCCACACTAATCTAATGTATTTAAGCACTTAGCATAAGTAAATAGATCAGATCGAGCAGATTAAGCACTAAGCATGGACATATAGATCAAATCCAACATTCTCGCATATCATAAGCACAAAGCATAAGTATATCTATCTAAACATATCAAAGTACTTAGAAAATAATGTGTGAACACATCGAGACAAGGCACAAAGTAGCATAACACAGTATTTACATGGTTCACCCCCACCCTAGGGCTACGTACACCAACTCTTCTTCTTTATTGTCTTCAGTCAATTGGTTACAAGAACAAAGCCTCAAAACCCTACTTTGCATAGGACAAAGATCTGCGCAGATCACTAGATCCTTCTTCCTTGTGTTACAACAAAAATCCTTCCACAGTTTGTTACAACCACTTGCACTTAGCTCTGCAAGTCTCTCATAGTAGGCACAAAGCCCTTACAATCCACACTAGCACTTAGCACAACCGGTCTCAAATCACATAGATGCATTTATTTCCTTCTATCTAGCCTAGGCATCTATTTATATATTACAAAATAGGCCTAAACATGGGTAAACCCATGGGCCAACATCCCAATCCCATTACATAATCCCAAAAACCAAAAAAGGACCCAAAAAGGGGTCGAGATCCTGTGATCTTTGCTTCGTCTTGAGCTCCTCCTTCAACAGGCTGTTTAAGTCCCAAAATAGGTCAACATGACCAAGAATCTCCCAAAACTTGGTCGAGGGCCAACATGCCCCCAACACTCACCTGTGACTCATCCTGAGTCACTCTGGTTTGACTAGTTTTGCCTCGAATGCCTTGAGCTTGGCTCGAGCTGCTTCAACCTGCTGCTTTTCTAGGGATTCTTTCTCGGTGAAATTCTAGATCACTGCGTCATTCACTGTCCCTTCTAAGCACTGTTTTTCTATGGTGACAACCTATTCTAGTTCTTCTCCTCGGCTTTCAACCTCTGTAAACAATTGATAGGTCTTATCTTGCACAGGTTGGAGCCATTGATTTGTTTCCATAAATTTGCTCTGGATCGTATGGATCTACTGTTGGGCGGTGCGTTTCTCTTGATATCTCTTCATTCTGTATACAACTGATAGGGCCTTTAGCTGCTCCTATAGTGTGTCTGTGTGCTGCTTCGCTTCCTCGAGCTGCGACTCTAGTGCCTATAACTTTGGGTTCTCATATGTTTGGGCACTGTGATTACTAAACTGCTTGCACTCCCTGGAAAGAGCCTTCAATCTCTCAACTACGCTCTGGGCAGTTGCTTCCCTCTGGTGTCTTACATCTTACAGGGTCTCGGGCACTGCATGTGGCTCCAAATATGTTATGCATTGTTGTAGTTGCTGAATCACTTCTTCAAGTTGCACTACTTGCTGTGGAACTCTCTCTTCGACCTTTACTTCGATGATTGTCACAGAGCGAAGTGCTCTATTGACATTTTCCTTTACTTCGAGTTTCTCCACGAGCAACTGTTCCTTGCTTTGCTACAACTGTGCTCTTTCTTCATCTCACTTCGCTTGGAGAGCAAGATTTTCCTATTCTGCAGCATTTTGTTGCTATAGAATGTCTTCTTGTACTTATGCTAAAGCCTGGGTGGCTTGCGTTGTTTCCTCCCATGCTCGTCGAAGGTGATCTTCGACCATGTCAGTGATTTGATGGAGTTGAGTTGGCTCATCTCCTAGTTATGGTGTTTCCAATGACAGAGGTGCAGTGGAAATTGCACGACTAAAATGTAGTGCCTGGTGCACCCCTTGAAGCTCAACCTTAATTCGATTTTATATCTCCTCCTGCTGAGCCTCTTTCTTCTCTGCTATCTCTAGGGAAGCATCGTTCAGTGCTGCTACAATGAAATCAAAGTCATATGAGGTGAGAGTAGTCTGCATTTTGGTCATAGATGCTCTCAATTTATTTCGGGAAGAAGGCTTCGGGGGGGAAACCTTCCTTTTCTTCGAGGGATCCTCCTCGCCTCTAGCCGGTGTAACCTCACCTTTCTTCTATTCAACTTCTATGCCATCTATCTCTCTGCCATCTCCTCCTTTCTCAGGTGATATGGAAGCAGTATTTGCTGAGGTACTTCTTACGTCTTGGGCTTCTTCATTTTTCTTTGTCTTGTTGGGTCTAGGTGTATCATGAGTTGCTTCTGGACTGTCAATGTCGGACATCTCCACAAGATCTACTAGAATGAGGAGGTCCAACGACCAGTCTCTAGTAATATCTTTTAAGTCCTCTTCTATCATCTTGTAGTAAGATTGAATTTTCTGCTTGTGCTTGTCAGTGTGTGCTGTAATATAAATGAAATGGTGGTCCGTGCTGAATTTCATTAAAGGCCGAAACCTATGGAGAGTATTCGACGTGATGCGAGGCTCGGAATGGATGAATGTCTTCGGCTAGTTGTAATAGGTATGGAACATGACATTTTATTTCCATTGCTTGTTCATGTCACTAGAATACCACAATGTACTGAACTTCGCGGCCAGAGGTTCAATGGGATCGATGTCCGTGAAGGTCGCACCTTCCGGCATCTCCCATGCGATGAAAGAGATCAGGATCAAAATCCAGATGAAGTGGAATTCATATCCCTGATCTTGCACTTCCCTGCAGTCCATTTCCAACTGGTTCACCAGGTACTTCACCAAATTCATTTGTAGGCCCTCCGTGCACTTCCCTGCGAGGTCGACTACAAAACCAGTCACTTGGGTGGGTCGGTTCTTGCGAACTAACTTTCTTGCAATCAATTGATAGGCTAGGCGCACTGCACCGCTATGGATAGAGGCTACCTTGTAGCCTCACATTCCCTTCTAGACATCTCCATAAGTGTCCTTGATCCTTTGTGCGAGAGCGTGGTCCATGGATTTTCCAGGTTAGAAATCTTGTGGTTCAGGGCCTTGCATACTCAGCCCTGTGATCTGATTGATAAATATCGGATCCACTGTGATACATCAGTTTAACCACAAGTATATGCCATGGTAATAGGACAACAACATCTTGATGCATGCATTTAGTTCTTGGTGCCTTCTGAAGTGAGGAATCTTCATGACATTGACCAGTGTGGACTGTGTGAGGTTTATAGTCCATGACTAGGGAACTATCTTTGAATTCTTTCCCTTTGTTCTGGTCAGGTACTTATGTGGGGAAAGCATGTTGTAGACCTTCCTATCACCAAGTTTGAATTCGCTAAACTTCAGTGCTACAATATTTTCTTGATCTGCGTGAACTACGCGTATCCCCTTCAGGAGGTACGTAGTGACCAAAGCGTACTCAAATTCTCTGGGAAAACTGTCTCAAATGATTGCGTCACTCAAAGGTGGTAGGTAGGTGGGAAATATGCTCAGAATCAACTTAGCAGTCACGAGATCATCTCTGTTCTTGGTTCACTTTTCATCTACTGGCCGGGATGGTCCAGCTTGAGCAGTGCACAAAGATGCTTGCATTGTTCTTGTGGACAAAGCTTGGATACCTTCAGACATCGACATGACTCTCTCAGTCATCAAGTCGATCAAAAATTCTTCGACAACTTTCTCTACGACACTCAATTATTCCAACATACACACTCGGGGTGAACAATCGCGGGTTCGGGGAACAACTTAGACACAGTACTAAGATAGAGAGAAAGAACACGGTGATCACTATATAAACTCGTCATAGTCTGTGGGCTTGAATTCTCAATTACAAAAGTCTTCTCAGTGAATGGTGCGACGGGATAAATAGGTAAGTTGACAACGATTCGCTTGCAACAGGTATGAGCCTCCATTAACTCTTGTTCGGTCTGTTATGGCGTGGTCTAACTGTCTGATGACGAACCATAATTTCCTTTCTGCCCGTTCGGAGCATTGATCAAACGGTTATAATGTCCCCAACGACTATATTGCTTCTTCATGGCGAAGTGCCATGTGTCTGTGTTCTGATATCCCGACGAAGCTCCAATTCTGCAAATTTTTTGTCTGCGAAGTTCCCTCTGGAACCTTCACAATGTTTCGAACTCATCTCTCTTCTTACTTATATTTCTAGCCTTCTTTCCAGTGAGTTTCGTCTTGGTAGTTCATTTTCCATTCTGATTCTTATCTTCTTTGGTCATAGTCACTTCACGATGTTGAGATTCTTCCCTAGGGTTCCTGGATAATACTCCTTCTTTGTCTGGGGTAGTTACTTCAGTCTTCTGTGGATCCTCTAGTGTTCTCCTAGCTTCGATATCTGGGTTTCTAGTGTTAAATAGCTTCGATATGCTCTCCTGTTCTTCAATCAAGTGTGCGATCCTTCTGGTCATGAAATCTTTTAACTCTTGTTTCTTCTTCTCCAAAAATTCATCTTCTTCCTTTCGTTTGCCTTGATCTATATCAATCCAAGGTTTTCCTAGTAACATGGTAAATGGGGTGCTGTCTTCAACAAATTTAATAATCTCAAATTCTGCTTCTATCGAAGTTCCATTGGCATTTATAGGTATCTGGGCGAGCCTTTCACATAGATTTGTTTGTTTCCCTCTGAGTAACCCTATTGCTCCTAATGAGGGAGTCATAGCAGGCCTCCCTATTGTTATTGGATAAATCTGTAAGTGCGGACACAAACCGATCTCCCTAGATCCACCTGGATCTAGAACAAAGCAAGACAGAATATGACTCTTTCCCTAGATTCTAACCATTGAATTAAATAGGAGGCAAGATCAAAGAACATAACTTATGATCGCTTCCTTTGGTCTTTGTTGCTCCCGCTTTGCTCCAGTGCTCTCGTACAGTTAAGACCAAAACAATACAAACCAACCAAAGTGAAGAAAGCACAATCTATTCAACAGTCAATCTATGTATATGATCAAGGAGTTATACAATAAAGTAGACTTAGCTTTATGGGAAAGAATCATATTACTGTATCTTATTAAATGTGAAAGAGAGATTACAACCATTGCCTTGATGTCGTAAGGTCCCTTCCAACTATCCTTCGTTCCCCACACACTTTTTTCTCCAAAGATTCTGCGACCATAGATCTGATAACTACTCACAATCTATCTTGACAAAGCAAATCTCAAAGCCACTCTAACCAAGCCAAAACTAACAAGCTCAAGAACCAACAAAGCTAACCCAAGCTAACTTTTTCCATGAGAACTCCTCTCCTTTTATAAGTTGAAGAGGATAAGGTGAGGAGGTTAGGATGATCCCACTAAATCATGAAAGCGAGTAAGATCCAAATCATTCGGATGCCACCTCACCATAGAAGTTTCTCCTTCTAGAAGATTCGAGAAAACGCTCATTTTTCCCACGTCCAGGAATTCTCGCACCCTAGCTATAGAGCAACCTGCGAACACCTCGCACCCTGTCTATAGTGCAACCTACGAGAATGGGTCATTCTCACACCCTGCCTATATAGCAACCTGCGAACTTCCTTTTTTATAAGGTTTTTACATAGGAAAACGCAACTTCTTTTCTCAGGAAAAGTTCTTCTCTCTTCTCTCTTTAGGAACTCAGGTCACTGACCCCTCTGAAGGAAATAGATAGGTTTACATCATTAACGATCATAGGGATGATGAAAATAATGTGTAACAGAGAGCCCCCCAAAGTATGAAGTTAGAACAGAGTGATAGCTGAAATAATTTGTCGAGTGTGTGTAGGGAACAAGGAACAGTCGGTCGGAAACCTGCCAACAAACAAGGAAATACAGTACAATAATATATCATCACTGAGGTAGGCATTTCCATACTCAGAATACAAATGACTCAAAGAATAAATGCTGACATGTGAAGATCCATGTCAAGTAAGACAGGTCATGGCCACGAAACATACACTGTGGATCCATGCCGATATGACTCAAATCTGAACATAGCCACCAAAAATACACTGTGGATCTATGTG
>ML778059.1:1218521-1237132 GCA_009831015.1 Picea engelmannii | reverse complement strand
GAGAAGGAGAAAACATTTATCATTCCCATATGCACATGTCCCAAAGTCTATTAAACTCATCAATATCAATATTCTCAAGAAATGAGAAAAAGGTACTGTACACCAATGCAATTCCGCTACTTCAAATGAAAGAATGCCCCCAATCTAATATAAAGCAAGAAATTAAATCTTTTTGTTTCAAAAATTTCACTAAAATAAATAATGAACTTTCTTAAAACAACGAAACCCAAACTAAAAGTTCTCTTTTAAAGCGAACTATTCAGAAGAAATCTGATCTTTCCCTAAACAATTCTAAAGAAAACACATGCTTTGTAATTGAAAAACACTCAAATCAAGAGACTAATCCTTCAAAACCAAACAAAGTAAAAATGGCTATAAGAAACTCAAAGAATGTCAAGCAGACTGTAAACAGATCAATATAGGCTCCAAAAGTTCAATCCAGCTGATCAAAGCAAAACTGGGCATCAAAAATAGGACATCCTAATTCTAAACACAAATTTCAAATGGGTTCGCAGCCTAGCTATAGGGTGCAGTGCAAACATTAGTGGAGTTCGCAGGCTAGACACAGGTAGGGTGCGGACATCTCGCACTGTATTACACAGTAGGGTGTGAAATCAGATGATTCTCATAGGCCACTAAAGGGTACAGTGCGAGAATGTCTGTAAACACAAAATTTGGAAAAAGGACAAAATTTTTGAGTGAACTTTCAAATCTAGAGAGTCTTGATGGATCTCCCACAGACTCAGAGACCAAAAAACAAGCAATCAAAGCAAGGGAAACTAGACTAACTAGGAAACAATCCATTCCCCAGTATGGTCGCCAATTTGTTATTGGATAAATCCGTAAGTGCGGACACAAACCGATCTCCCTAGATCCACCTGGATCTAGAACAAAGAAAGACAGAATATGACTCTTTCCCTAGATTCTAACCATTGAATTAAATAGGAGGCAAGATCAAAGAGAATACCTTATGATCACTTCCTTTGGTCTTTGTTTCTCCTGCTTCGCTCCAGTGCTCTCGTACAGTCAAGACCAAAACAATACAAACCAACCGAAGTGAAGAAAGCACAATCTATTCAACAGTCAATCTATGTATATGATCAAGGAGTTATACAATAAAGTAGACTTAGCTTTATGGGAAAGAATCATATTACTGTATCATATTAAATGTGAAAGAGAGATTACAACCATTGCCTTGATGTTGTAAGGTCCCTTCCAACTGTCCTTCGTTCCCCACACACCTTTTTCTCCAAAGATTCTGCGACCATAGATCTGATAGCTACTCACAATCTATCTCGACAAAGAAAATCTCAAAGCCACTCTAACCAAGCCAAAACTAACAAGCTCAAGAACCAAAAAAACTAACCCAAGCTAACTTTCTCCATGAGAACTCCTCTCCTTTTATAAGTTGAAGAGGATAAGGTGAGGAGGTTAGGATGATCCCACTAAATCATGAAAGCGAGTAAGATCCAAATCATTCGGATGCCACCTCACCATAGAAGTTTCTCCTTTTAGAGGATTTGAGAAAACACTCATTTTTCCCACGTGCAGGAATTCTCGCACCCTATCTATAGAGAAACCTGCGAACACCTCGCACCTTGGCTATAGTACAACCTGCAAGAATGGGTCATTCTCTCACCCTGCCTATATAGCAACCTGCAAACTTCCTTTTTTATAAGGTTTTTACATAGGAAAATGCAACTTCTTTTCTCAGGAAAAGTTCTTCTCTCTTCTCTCTTTAGGAACTTAGGTCACTGACCCCTCTGAAGGCAACAGATAGGTTTACATCATTAACGATCATAGGGATGACGAAAATAATGTGTAACACCTATAGCTTCCCAAGTTCTTTCTGTCATGATATTCACCTGTGTTTCCTCATCTAGAACACAGTTAATTTAGAAGTCTCCTATTATTGATTCAATGCATTCTTTTTCATTGAATATCTCTAATAAGATGACATTTCGGTGGTCATTCAGGGTTTCTTTCATTTGTAGAAATACCTATTCAGATTCTTTCTGAAGTTTGACCATAGTTTTTAGATCTGCCATAGGGTTTTCTTGATTCACGTTCATTTTTTCAACTTTAGCAATCATTCTAGGGAAATCCAACACTTCATGGTCCATATCCTTGAAACAAAAACAACTAGGTCTCTTTCTAGGGCATTCCTTAGCCAGATGTCCCGATCTTCTGCAACTGTAACAGAGAGTTAATCCTCTCTTTCTTTTAAATGATCCCCAATTTTTCCTGTACTGCGCGCTATGCTCATAGGAGCTAACCTGCAACAAATTCTTTCTAGGATCCTACATCCATTTGTTAGTCCAAACATTCTTTCTATGCATAGGTATAACATATCTTTCACTATTCTTATCAGATCTACTCATATCAAACCTTATTTCATCTATTAATACCCTAGTTTTCAAACTAGGACTGACTCTATTAAACATACCTAGATCCATACTCTAGAAACAAAAATTTCCACTTATCTTACTTCTACAGAGCACAAAGATTCTAGATCTAAAAATTTTCACTATTCTTACCTTTATCAGAGCACAGAGCTTGTAGATATTACCTCTTTTAATAAAAAATTCTCACTTTTACCTTTCTTAGATCAAAAAGCTTTCATATCTTGCTTCTCTCCTTGCATACTCATCCCTGTGATCTGATTGATCAATGTCAGATCCACTGTGATACATTGGTTTAACCACAAGTATCTGCCATGGTAACAAGACAACAACATCTTGGCGCATGCATTCACTTATTGGTGCCTTTCAAAGTGAGGAATCTTCATGACATTGAGAAGTGTGGACTGTGCGAGGTTCATAGTCCATGACTGGGGAACTATCTTCGAATTATTTCCCTTTGTTCTGGTCAGGTACTTATGTGGGGTGAGCATGTTGTAGACCTTCCTGTCGCCGAGGTTGAAGTCACTAAACTTTAGTGCTGCAATATTTTCTTGATCTGCGCAAACTGCGCATATCCCCTTTGGGAGGTATGCAGTGACCAAAGAGTACACAAATTATCTGGGCACACTGTCTTGATTGATTGCACCGCTCAAAGGTGGTAGGTAGGTGGCCAATATGCTCAGAATCAACTTAGAATTCGCGAGATCGTCTTTGTGCTTGGTTCTCTTTTCATCTGCTGGTCGGGATGGTCCGGCTCGAGCAATGGATGGAGATGCTTGCATTATTCTTGTGGACGAAACCTGGATATCTTCAGACATCGACATGACTCTCTCAATCATCAAGTCGATCAAAAATTCTTCGAAAACTTTCTCTACGACGCTCAATTCTTCCGGCATACACACTCGGGGGTGAACAATCACGGGTTCAGGGAACAACTTAGACACAATACTAAGATATAGAGCAAGAGCGCGGTGATCACTATATAAACTCGGCTTAGTCTATGGGCTTGAATTCTCAATTAGAAAAAGTGTTCTCGGTGCATGGAGCGAGGAGATAAATAGGTAAGTTGACAATAGTTCACTTGCAACGAGTATGTGCCTCCATTAACTCTTGTTTGGTTCATTATGGCGTAGTCCAACGATATGATGACGAACTATAATTTCCTTTCTACCCATTCATAGTGTCGATCGAACGGTTATAATGTCCCAAACAACTATATTTCTTCTTCATGGCGAAGTGCCATGTGTCTCTGTTCTGATATCCCGACGAAGCTCCAATTCTGCAAATTTTCTGTCTGCGAAGTTCCCTTTGGAACCTTCTGCAACGTTTCAAACTTAGCTCTCTTCTTACTTAGATTTCTAGCCTTCTTTCTAGTGAGCTTCATCTCAGTAGTTCATTTTCCATTATGATTCTTATCTTCTTTGGTCATAGTCACTTCACGATGTTGATATTCTTCCCTAGGGTTCCTGGATAATACTCCTTCTTTGTCTGGGGTAGTTACTTCAGTCTTCTATGGATCCTCTAGTGTTCTCTCAACTTCGACATCTGGGTTGCTAGTGTTAAATAGATTCGATATGCTCTTCTATTCTTCAATCAAGTGTGCGATCCTTCTGGTCATGAAATCTTTTAACTCTTGTTTATTCTGCTCCAAAACGTCTTCTTCTTCCTTTCGTTTGTCTTGATCTCCATCAATCCAAGGTTTTCCTAGTAACATGGTAAATGGGGCCTTGTCTTAAACAAATTTAATAATCTCAAATTCTACTTCTGTTGAAGTTCCATTGGCATTCATAGGTATCTGGGTGAGCCTTCCACATAGGTTTATCAGTTTCCCCTTGAATAACTCTATTCCTCCTAATGAGGGAGTCATAGCAGGCCTCCCTCTAGCTTCCCAATTTCTTTCTATCATGATATTCACCTGTGTTTCCTCATCTAGAACACAATTAATTTAGAAGTCTCCTATTCTTGATTCGATGCATTCTTTTTCTTTGAATATATCTAATAAGCTGACATGTCAATGGTCATTCAGGGTTTCTTTCATCTGTAGAAATACTTGTTCGGATTCTTTCTGAAGTTTGACCATAGTTTTTAGATCTGCCTTAGGGTTTTCTTGATTCTGGTTCATTTTTTCAACTTTAGCAATCATTCTATGGAAATCCAACACTTCATGGTCCATAGCCTTGCAACAAAGACAACTAGGCCTCTTTCCAGGGCATTCCTTAGCCATATGTCCTGATCTTCTGCAAATGTAACAGAGGGTTAATCCTCTCTTTCTTTTAAATGATCCCCAATTTTTCCTATACTGCATGCTATGATCATAGGAGCTAACCTGCAACAAATTATTTCTAGGATCCTGCATCCATTTGTTAGTCCAAACATTCTTTCTACGCATATCTTTCACTATTCTTATCAGATCTACTCATATCAAACCTTCTTTCATCTATTAATACCCTAGTTTTCAAACTTGGATAGACTCTATTAAACATACCTAGATCCATACTCTAGAAACAAAAATTTCCACTTATCTTACTTCTACATAGCAGAAAGCTTCCGGATATAAAACTTTTCACTATTCTTACCTTTATCAGAGCACAAAGCTTGCAGATATTACCTCTTTTAATTAGAAATTCTCACTTTTACCTTTCTTAGATCACAAAGCTTTCATATCTTGTTTCTCTCCTTCAGATCCGACTTCTTTTTCTTCAGATCGGGCTTCTTTCTTTTAGCACAGATCTTTATAAATCAAGTAGAATACTGCACACTAGGTCAACATATCTACACACGGGGCTTCCATAATCTCAGGTCGAATCTTTGCACAAAGCTTCTTCTTTCTCATTTCCCAACAATCACAGTTTTAGGTCCCAACAATAGAACCATTTGTTGGCACAGGGGTAGGCCCGAGGTTCAACTCTACAACAACGCACCAACAAAGCCCTAACTATTGACCCTTTTGGCAACACCTGCGAAGCAGATGAAGTCTCACCCGAGTTAGAGGTTGGGGTGGTTGCAAGACTCAGGTGTCTGCAACCTTAGCTGGGACACAGATCTATGATTGTACTACTTAATAAAGCACTTATCACTGTCAGTTCCTCAATATGAAATCAATATCCACTTCGCTGATAAAACAAGGCTTTGCATCATCCACACTAATCTAATGTATTTAATCACTTAGCATAGGTAAATATATCATATCGAGCATATTAAGCACTAAGCATGGCCATATAGATAAGATCTAACATTCTCGCATATCATAAGCACAAAGCATAAGTGGATCTATCTAAACATATCAAAGTACTTAGAAAATAATTTGTGAACACATCAAGACAAGGCACAAAGCAGCACAACACAATATTTACGTGGTTCACCCCCACCCTGGGGCTACGCCCACCAACTCTTCTTCTTTATTGTCTTCAGTCAATCGGTTACAAACACATATCCTCAAAACCCTACTTTGCATAGGACAAAGATCTGCGTAGCTCGCTAGATCCTTCTTCCTTGCATTACAACACAAAGCCTTCCACAGTCTGTTACAACCACTTTCACTTAGCTCTTCAAGTCTCTCACAGTAGGCACAAAGCCCTTACAATCCACACTAGAAATTAGCTGCTAGCACTTAGCACAACCGGTATCACATCAAATAGATGCATTTCTTTCCTTCTATCTAGCCTAGGCGTCTATTTATAAATTACAAAATAGGCCTAAACATGGGTAAACCCATGGGACGACATCCCAATCCCATTACATAATCCCAAAAACCCAAAAAGGACCCAAAAAGGGGCTGAGATCCCATGATCTCTACTTCATCTTACGCTCCTCCTTTGACAAGCTGTCGAAGTCCCAAAATAGGTCAACATGACCAAGAATCTCCCAAAACTTGGTCAAGGGCCAACACTCTTTTCACATTCTCACCTTTTCCTGCGATCTGCAAGCAAATATTAGCTCTGATACCACCTGGTGTCAAACTCCCCCTCCAACTCCTTCAGGGCTGATGCGACCTCCCGATCTAGGATCGTTCAAGTCATTGAACTTACTGGTTCATCGGGCTCCTGATGGAGCTGTTTTTAACTTGACATAGGTCCCCTGTTGTCTCAGCTCTGGTTCTGTGATGCTCGCAGACCCTCTTCTTAGCGTTCTTCAAATCTTAACGCCAACGTTGCTAGATCCCTGTGCTAGAATTCCTTCTTGACATGACCAAGGACTATGACCATGGATCAACTCTCTTTGCGACCCCATGCTTTAGAATTTTCGCAAGCTGTTTGCTTCCTGTTCCCCAATTCCTGAATCGACGAATTCTTGGGGACCAGATATGCGGTCCTCGGTTTCCTTGCAATCAATGACTATGATCAAATTAGCAAGTCCCCTCTTCTCCCTGATTCCGCTTCTCCCGATTTGTGAACCAATGATGTGCCGATCCAACTCTACGTGTCCCCTCTCGATGGATGACCAAGTTTTACTTCGGCTCTCGGCTCTTCGGGTATTCTCCTCTTGACTTTTCTATTAATGGTTCCTCCTCCAAAATTTGTGACTCTCTACCACATGACCTTCCAGATCCAACGACCTGGATTTAAATAGCTCTTCACGACTTCACGAAGATCCTTGTTTTCTCTCATCAAACCTTCCGAAGTTCTTGCTCCCGAACCTCTCGATATCCTGCCACCTATCTCCTCCTCGATGATGGATGATTTTACTATCTTCGAGGCTTCGGTAAGTCCTTGAATCTTTTGCACACTTAGTGCAAATTCCTCTTTCGAGACTTAGGCTGTTATCGAACACCTCCTGCACTCGTTGCATAATTCTACACAGAATCTTCTGCGACTTTTCTCGGCTTGAAAACCTTCTAAGTTCACATTCCTTTGTGAAATTCTTCATGCCCTCCTGGAAACTTCTCACTCTTCCTCCTAAGATTTGTAAGGTGGACTTACAGTTCCTAGGTGCACTCCTTGTGCTCGAATAAGCTTCTCTATGGCTTCACCCTTAGCCTTACGAAAATGTTTAAGGTATCTCCTTTCCTTTGCCGATGCATTCTTGCAAAGCCTTCCTTCACTAGAATGTTCAACAATCCTAGGATTCTCTTAAGGATTCCAACACTTCCAACTGTGTTGTCCTTGTGAACTCTCACACTAGCTCGATGCCCTCCTGGAAGAGTGTTTCAGAGTGTTTAGTAACTTTGAACTGTGCTTCCTCCCACACAATCTTTCTTCCCAAGGTACTTAACCACCTTGAAATCCCCCCCCAAGTCTGTGAATTACCCTGGTATACCCTCTTGGAAGCTTCTCTTCTGACTCCACTGAGTTTAGAAACACACTCCTTGCGTCAGCTTACAAAGTTTCTAATCTCTATCACACACTCCTTGCACTTATCCTAGAGAACCAGACTTAACTCAACACACTCTCAGATAGAAAATTGTATCTCTATCCCTGTAGACGATTTCTAACATTCATATACAACTTAAATGCATGTAAAAGACATTCATCACACAACATCCATTTCATAGAAATTTAAAATAGGAAAAACTGTCATTTTCTATTAATTGTGGAATGCCAAATTACAATGGTGGAGTCCGAGCTACAACCGAGTCTTGGCTCTCTGCATTTCTCTCCCTACAACCCGACCTGTCTAACCTACTAATCTTCTAACCTCTACTTATCTTACAATACAAATATTTATACAAGAGGGGCTCGTCGAGATTCCCTCACAAGATAAATTAGTTGTGTCAAATCACCATTCAAAATGCCTGTCTAAGGGAAAATTACAATGATGGAAATCTGCTCCAAATCAGATGCAGATCTCTCCCACCGTTAACTTATTAATGGAGACCATATTTATAGCTTGTGCGAAGGAATATCTTGGCTCTTCCAGCTTGTCATAATTTAATGCCTTGATCACGCCTTGGATTCTTGAGGCAAAATGAGAGGGCGGTGCCTCTCCTTCCTTGAATACGCACCACGCGTGTTAATTAGCTGGCACGTGCTGAAGTGGAGCGATGCTCCTGCATCAAGAGCCCTAAGGGATAGTTTGGTTGGTTTGACCATTTATGCTAAGGTGTAATGTTGAAAGGAGGTTGCAAGATCCATTACCATTTAGTCCAATGAGGTTATTAGTCACTATTTTTCCTAGTGATTCAATATGGTCGTCTATTCAGAAAAAGACAAAGAGGGGGAGAGGGTGGGGGAGGGGGGGTTTTTGGGGTGCTCGAAAGGTATCAAATTCCTCACTCTGAATGCTTAATATGCATGAGGGTGAGAGGAATTTATTTATCCAAAAATAAAAATAAAAATTAGAGATTAATTAGAAAGACTGACCATTGTAAAGATAAAGCAGTTGGTAGAGGAAAAACAAGCACATATAAATTTAAAGTGAAAAAATAAAGGCAAGTTTAATTTCTATAAATTTAAAAGATTGGAGTTTTTTAATTTTATGATGTTTATAAATGTAAGTAGGGAAAATGTGTATAAATTTAAAGTGAAAAAATAAAGGCAAGTTTAATTTCTATAAATTTAAAAGATTGGAGTTTTTTAATTTTATGATGTTTATAAATGTAAGTAGGGAAAATGTGAATAATTAAGGATGAGAAAGAAGAGATTTCTAAAAGAGTGCAAACCCAACATAGAACAATGTTGAATTTATAAAATACGAGTATAAAAACCATTAGAAATCATGGGAGGTAGAACAACAAATTTGTTGTGAAGGAAAATCTGATCAAAAAAATCTAGAAAATGAGAATTTTTTTTGAGGTGCGTAAGAATAGAACATCCCATTAGAAACCATTTTTGAGATGAGAAAATACAACACTCGAAATTTGGAGAGGCAACAATGTAGCATCATGAGAATGCAATAGTAGGAAAAGAAAAATGATCTACAACAATGAAAATATGATGTACCCCAAAGAAAAAAATCTACAACAACATTTACGAGATATGAAAATGATCTACAACATCATGCACATAGAGATAAACGATTTATTGCTTAAAAAAAGATAGTTTGTAGTGTTAAAAAATTTCTAAATGCACAAAACGAGTATCCAAGATAGTGTGGCAACAATTAAAAAGGTTAAAAAATTAAAATTTTAACAACATGGAGTTTTTTCCACGATTTTATAATAAACAATGATTGTAGTGAGAAACCCTCAAGAGACATAATAGAAAGAAACTAACAATCATGAGGAAAAAAATGACATTGCAAAAAGATGAAAACAAATATACACCATTTTTTTTTCCAATTCGTTTGAGAGCATAGACACTACCCATGATTTATTGGAAGAGTACAAGTATATGTTACAATACCACTAGAACCATGTTTGAGCAAATATATGAAAAAAAAGAAAGCAACGCCTTAAAGAAATTGGAAGCAAAGGATTGACCCAACGTGACCCATGCACATCTATGAACCACATATTGGCACAAAATCAAATCTGAATCAACTTGTGTTATGTGCAACCACTAGCATACAAATTTGATATATTTAGAGATATCGGAGAATGCCCTAAACATGGAAAGATGCATGAGATGAACACACATTGTAGTTTCCTCACTTCTTACTTCTATTGACCACATTACTCACAACTTTAGGTACATGGTATTTTAGTCTTTTTTTCATAATTTTGTTGTTGAGAATGGTAGTTGAAACATACATGGGAGCTTAAAATTTAGTAGAAATATATTTTGGGACATTAATATAAGCCTTAAACTAGGATTAGAAGAAACCTTCAAATGTTGAAATGTTTGTGTTGGTCACAATTTGTCACTAAATTTGTGTTTGTAATTGCATGAAAAGCTTTGGCTAAAAAAGTATTCAATCAGTGAAAACCATAAACTCAATTACAATATGTCCAGTTGCAAAAACCTTCACTGTAATATTGACCACAATTCTTTTAGAAGAAATGATTAGTTTTCTCACCTTTATTTTTTCCGAAAACAAAAAGGGATATCTTTATTTCCAATATATAAATCATGGTATTACATTTTGTGTGGGAGTGCTTAAAGAATCATGGATGATAGTCGCATTGTTCCAAAAAATCCCCCAAAGATCAATCTCTTGGCCCTAGGTCCTTAATACTCTTAAAAGGCTATTACGATTTGATTGTTAATTATATCATAAACATAAAAAAACATTATGGATCAATAATATCATAAACAACAAAAAAACATTATAGATCAAAACTAGTTTACAATAGAAACAACTTTTTCTAAATTCTTGATAATACATATCACATGAATTGTTAAGATGGTTGCACCACTTGCACCCCATCCTTGAATTCCTTTCTAGGAAAT
Source organism: Picea engelmannii (assembly GCA_009831015.1). Taxonomy (NCBI): domain Eukaryota; kingdom Viridiplantae; phylum Streptophyta; class Pinopsida; order Pinales; family Pinaceae; genus Picea; species Picea engelmannii. Next base: position 1,226,463 of record ML778059.1, on the reverse strand, counting down.
CCCTTCTGTGTTGAAACCCATGTTTTAGCTTGTGCATCTGCCATGGTATTTTTTTTGCAAGCCCAAGTTTTGAAAGAGTACCTCTAGTCATCTAATGAATAATAAACTTAGAATTAAATATGACCTATAATCGATCCACTCCCATTTCCAAATCCTTCAAAAGAAGAATCAAAGCTTTCATTTCTACCTAGTTGTTGATTCCATGGCCAAGGTCCATTGAGAAAAGAAAATAATGAGTGATATTAGTATATATCCCCCCCATATCCCTGGGTTACCTTGAGAGGCACCATCGGAGTATCCCCATCCACAAGAATCATCAAATCCCATGGGTCCCAACTTTTTGGTTTCTTTTCCTTAATTCCCTCTCTAATGTTCTTGAAACTATACTGTATTTTGAAAAAAATTGTATTGACTTCAAAGAAACATCTTCAAATATAGTTTCATTTCTTGATTTCCATATTATCTAGTTAACACAGATTGATAAATTTACAATCTTGAATCGAGGCATCTCCCATCCATTGTTGGAAAGCCTGGCCAAGAGAGGATCCATTCCACTAGCTTGCACCCCTAATAATAGCTTTCATCAATGACCATACCTCCCTTGTGAAATGATAACTCACCAGTAAATAACAAATACATTCCCTAGCTTCTCTCAATAACACACAAACTCTCAACCCATTGAAATATTGTTTTTGCATTGTGTCCCTTATTAAGGCTTTGTTGGAGAGATCCATCTAGAGGAAAAGATTGGATTTTAATTGTTCCTTAAATTTCCAAATCTAATACCACTACCATCGTGAGCTACCTTGAATATTTTCCATAAAAAGAGTTGAGTACCCTAACTTGGAAATATAGGACCCGTCGTCTAGAATTTTGGACTAGACCACATCATGTTCATCTTGAACAAGCTTAATCTTCCCATTTGTCAAAAGAGTAGTGTATGCCTCCCATTCCTTTGCCAATAGTCCTTTGAGTCCTATCTCCTTTGCTAACATCTATCTCTCTTGTGAAAAAGTCCTTCTATATGAAAATACATCTTTAATAAAATTCCTTTGCTAATAGTCCTTTGAGTCCTATCTCCTTTGCTAACATCTATCTCTCTTGTGAAAAAGTCCTTCTATATGAAAATACATCTTTAATAAAATTACAATTTTGTAGGTGTAGAAGGTGTACCAAGTCCTTATAAACTTTGTGGTTTCCACAACGTCCAATCCTTGGATCCCTGCCTTGTCTCACTTTATTATTGTCTCTAATATTCCAAACTAACCAAAATATTATCATTAATATTCCAAACTAACCAAAAGCTTATCATTAGATAATCTAATACCATTTCTATTCATATATTATAAGTATTATAATATGCTTTTGTGGATGGCCTTATCTACTCCTGTACTGTCAAAGGATCCATATACTTTTGCACAATGACTTGTTGTTATAAGCCTTCTCCCCCATTAGTCCTTCAAATTCTCTCGATAGTTATACCTTCCCAAACATTTGTATGTTTTTTAGACCCTATCATCCAAAAATCTTTGGTTTTAGTAGCTTTTTCTAGCTTACCCATGCCTTTACTTATTTTTCCTTCTTTCCTTTCCATATAAAGTTAAATAGTTTTTTCCATATGTTCTTTTGAATGCCTATCATAATGTGCACCAATGAATGCCAATAAACTAGTATTGCTTTCAATACTGATTTGTCAAGAGTAAGTCTACCCTATGATGAGATCTAGTTATTACACCATATGGATATTCTCTTTTCAACCTTAGAATACAACTAGATCTTGTCCTTATGGTCATTTTCATCTACTTTTATATTGAAGCCCATGTACACCAAGCCTTTCTTAAAAGGAATTTTTATGTACAAAAATATGGTCTTTGAAGCCTTTTACAATCCCCATTGAAGGAGATGGAATATTTTTTACAATCAACACCATTCTAGTTGCATATATATTAAGCCTTTTACAATCTCCATTGAAGGAGATGGAAGCAAGGATGGTTTTAAGGATGGAAATTTATATCAAAATGTAGAAATATGGGCTAATCTTATTGGTCCTTAATATGCAAATGTGATTTTTTTGGCGACAATTTTGTAAAATTATTCAAATTTCTAAGGATTTTATATATTTTCTATAAATTTTGGTGATTTTAAAAGTAAAATAACTTTATTCTATGTAATTTGGGCGAATATTTAAAAAAAAATGGAAATTAGCAAATCTTTTTTTGGGAAAAACCATGGAAAATTAGCCCATCTGCAAAATTTAACCCCTAAAATCATCTATGGATGGAAGATTTTTTACAATCAACACCATTCTAGTTTCCTTCATATTCATTCATTCATTCATATATATATATATTCTTGTACTTGCTTGCATCTACAATGAAGCATTTCCAAGAATTAAAACATTATCAACAAAGAGTAAGTTAATATAGTATTCCTTCATGTTTTAATACATTTTAAGTTTCCAAACTCCTTCATAACTTTTAGGTACCTACTTATGCCCTCAACTATACTATCAAGAAAATTAGGGGAATAAAGGACATCCCTGCCTTAATCCTCTGGTTGGTGAGAAGGTTGAAGTGAAATAATTTATGAGCAAGGAAAATGATAGAGAGATTAGAGAACCTTCAATCCTATACTATCAAGAAAATGAGGGAAATAAAGGACATCCATGCCTTAATCCTCTGGTGGGTGAGAAGGTTGAAGTGAAATAATTTATGAGCAAGGAAAATGATAGAGAGATTAGAGAACCTTCAATCCAATTGACCATGGGAAAGAAAAACCCACATGAATGATCATTAGTCTTGTGTAAATCCATGACTTGTTTGCTTTGGATAAATCAAATTTGATCGCAAACACTAATGATTTCCTTGTATTTATGGAGTGTAAACCCTCTTGTGCCTCTACACAATATCTTGGATTTGTCTTCCCCTCAAAAACCAAAATTTTCCATGAAGATAGAGTGTGACAAGATCGATTTCAATCTCATTTCTATAAGCTTTGCAATAATTTTGTAAAGGAAATTGTACATGGATATTGGCCTAAAGTAATTAAAGAGTTTGGAGAGGCCCTTGTTGGAATCAAAACTAGAAATGTCGAGTTCATAACCCCCAAAATGTTCCCCAACAATCTTAATTCTTCCATCACTCTTAAAAGGTCACCCTCTATAAGGTCATAGAACCACATATAGAACTCTACCCCCAAAATGTTCCCCAACAATCTTGATTCTTCCACCACTCTTAAAAGGTCATCCTCTATAAGGTCATAGAACCACATATAGAACTCTATAGATAGTCAATTCGTTTTGGTGCTCTTATCTCTTTTAAAAGAATGTAAGAACTCCTTTATTTCCTCTTATGACATTGCCTCCATTAATCTATCCTTTTGATCCTCATTAACAAATTTGGGGAAAATAAAAGAGAGCTTTATGATTTTTTCTATATTTTCTCTTAAGGGTTCTTTGAACAAATTTGTATAGTGAGATACCATTATAGCTTATATCTTCTTGAAGCTATTAAATCTACTTCCATATTGTGATGGTATGTCCCATATTGTTTTCATGCTCTTCGTCATATTTGTAATGGAAGTATTTAATATTTCCATCAGCTTGATCCAACCAAATAGTGTGATTTGTTTTCCTCCACTTTGCTTCCTCGTAAGCCAATAGAGATTTCTTAGAATCTTATAACATTTTTAAATGTCAATAATTCATCTTCTAAGAAGGTCCCATTGTCATTTTCCTCATAACCATGATATATGATTGTCCACTTTCACCAAGGCTTGATGAGAGTTTTTTGTAATTTAATTTTGACCATTCCATAGTAAGCTTTTTTACCTTCTTTAATTTTTCATTAAAATGATACATCACTGACCCATTATGCTCTATATTTATATTTATAGGATTCCATTCATATTTTACTAGGAGATGATAGACCTCATCTTGTAACTAGAAAGGATTAAGTTTGAAAGGTCCATGGGTCTTTTCATCATTCCTCTCTAGTTGCAGAAACATGGGCATATGATTAGAACATGTTCCAGTCCCTACCCAAGATACTGTCTTCTTTGCTTCCACCAAAATTTGTTTAGATATTAAAATTTTTTCCAACCATTTTGATACACTTCTTCCCCTTGGTCTGTTGTTTCCTTCAAGTGGGAGTGGGTTTCAAAGGTTGAATATTACAATGTTTGTGCTCTTCCAACTTGTGAAAGATAAAGCCAACAATGTTATCAACATTGCTAGTTTCTCCCCACATTTCGTCTCTCTTCAAGGTTGGGTTACCCCCCCCTATTATTATATCACACCTCCTATGAAGTGCTAGATGAAAACATCCTCCTAAAAAACCTCCTGGTTTGAATAGGGACTATAAAAATTTAAAATTGATAAGGACTTTCCCATATCCACTAGATACAACTCGATTCAAATGGATGATCGCAAAAAAATGTAATTTTACAATCTATAGTTCGTGTTATAAGTATTTCTGAGGCCCCCTAACTTTCCCACCAAGTGAAGTGCTAGAAACTACCATCGTTTAAGAACCCTCCTAATCATGTCAATTGCAACCTTCCATTTCAACACAGTTTCTTGTAATAGAATAATATATTGTTTTTGTAAAGAAACAAGCCTCCTAATGGTGATTTTCTTAAGTGATGCACCAAACCCTCTCACATTTAGGGTCATAACCATCATTTTTAAACCATGTGAAGGGTTTTCCGCTCTCCAAAGGCCCCATTTATAGTTCATTGTTTACCATTTCTAACCTCCCTCAAATTTTTGTTTGGATTGGTGAATGTAGAACCTCCTACCCAATGTGTCTAGGCTTATATTATTTAAAATATACACCTTTAGCCCCCAAATAGTGTTCGAGTTTTCACCCATGTTAGAGTATATTTTGGTTGATCTCAAATGATATCTTTTTTTTACTGGTGGAATCAAAAAATAGTTGGGCACGTACTCACGTGACACATGGTCGCGTTATATGACCACTACCACTATAACCTCCAAGCATGCCAAAAAAAATCCTCATGCAACACACAATGATAGTCGAGGGTTTTGAACTGGTGACTTCACATAATGGAGTGCCTTAACAATACATTCCATCACCAACCGTTCTACACCCCAGGGGCGATCTCAAATGATATCTTGATTATGAGCTTGCACTTCATTCATATTCTCCAAACAATCTACCAGCATCCTATTTTAGTTAAGGATTGACCATGATTTTTACCATCTCATGTCCTTTTCCCTCCTCCCTACTTGACCTATTGGGCTCTAAATCCCTAGCATGAATGAAAACCATGCCTATATTCACATTGGTAAGGGATTCCCATATCAAACCGATAGAGCTCCATTTGTAGGAAGAGGAGGGATCCATTGAACTTATTTATTTTTGAAACATAATGGATGTAACATCCCCATCTCCTTGTTGGGAAATGCCACATACAAATTTTGAATTATGATACCATTAATTTTACTATTATGTTATGCATATGAATAGAGTTAAGCAAAATAAGAATATTAATTTATAAACACAATTATAACAGAGATTCCATAACAAAAAACCCATAATTATACACATAGTAAATAAAATAAGCTCAATAAAGACACTTATCTCATGAAATAAATTCCAAATGCATACATACCTTCCACATTCCTCCCATCCATAGACCACACTGCTCATAATCTCAATAGTGGGTCACCCCTGAGCTGGGGCTAAACTCTACTAGGGAAAAGAGATCCCTAAGCCAGTCTAAGGTCTGATAATTTGCAGAATCGCTTAGTCCAAGTGCCCAACTGCTACAACTAGCCTACAGTCTCTCATTCCCCACATGCATATCCCACCCTAGGAAGTGTGTCCCTTCTCTTCTCAATAGTCCCTCGACTACCCCACTTCCCTTCTGGGGATTCAACAACATGTCGGATAGGAAGTCTCAGATCCCTATAGCTATATCCCAACGCACTAGGGAATAATTCTGACTAGTTTCTCACCCAGAGAAAACTACTCGCGAGACTGACAACCTGCTTCTTCAACATATGGGCCTGACGACTCACCTCTTCAACATACGAGCCTGGAAACCCACCTTTTCAACATACGATCCTGACAACCCGCCTCTTCAACCTGCAAAAATACTAGGTAACAGTACCAATGGTAGCATGGAGGAGTGAAAAGTAAGAGTGATTAATGAATGATAGCCAAAAGATGGGAATTACACTGTATCCCCAAATACATATGCATGTGTCCTTTAATACACATGGCACCCAAGGGACTCCCTTGTCCCTACTTTAGAATCTTAGGATATATTTATATCCATAACTTTAGCTTTAAGGAATATTAATATAATATTCCATTGGCATTAAGCCCCATTAGCTTAGACTCTTTCCTAGACTCTTAACCCCCTTTCCCTTTCTAGTGGATTTTAGCCCCCCATACTCATTTGTGGTTCAGTCTGCAACAATGATGCACTTTATTAATGATATGAGTCTTTACATATTATAATAATAGGCTCATTGGACTTTAGAATCTAGGCTCTCCAACCTAATAATCACATGTTGGCACAGGGGCAGACCCAGGGTTCAACGCTACAACGGCGCACCAACAAAACCCTAACTACCGGCCCTTTCAGGGACACCTGCGAAGCAGATGAAGTCTCACTCGAGGTAGAGGCAAGGGTGGTTGTAGGACTCTAGTGTTTGCAACCTTAGCTGAGACACAAATATGTGATTATAATACTTAACCGAGCACTTAGCACTAACAGTTCACCAATAGGTAACCAATATCTACTCCGTAGATAAAATAGAGCATCACAACATTCACCTTGATCTAGTGTATTTAAGCACTTAGCATAAACCAATGGATCAGATCTAACAGATTCAAGCACTAAGCACATTCATATAAGTCAGATCTAGCATTCACATTCATTGTAAGCACCAAGCATAAATAGATCGATCAAAGCACTTAGAAAATAATACATAAACACATCAAGACACTGCACAAAGATATACACATCATGTACGTGGTTCACCCCCACCTTGGGGCTACTTCCACCAACTTTTCTTATTTATTAGCTTCTTTAATCGGATACATGCACAGAGCCACAAAATCCTTACTTTACATAGGACAGGAGATCTACGCACCTCGCCAGATCCTCCTTCCTTGCGTTACAACACAAAGCCTTCCATAGTCTGTTACAACCACTTGAACCTATCTCTACAAGTCTCTTACAATATGCATGAAGCATCTACAAACCAATCTTGCACTTAGCACACTTACAACTTACTAGCGGCCTTGATGCTTCTTATATTGCCTAGAATTCTATTTATACATTACAAAATAGGCCTAAGCATGGGTTGTCATTGATGTCAACCCTTGAAGAAAGCCCCGCAACACAAAGGTTTGGGTAATGGACCCAAGATTGTTTGATGTAAATATGACTCATTATTGTCTTGTCATGGTTGATAAGAAGTAAAGATGGATGAAATCCAATGTGGTCCCCTTATGGTGAAAGCCCTCACGGGAAGACGCTTTGCGGAGTAAGAGAACCCATGCTTAATTGTGGAATAATGAGATAAAGGACAATGCATTTTTCAAGTAAACTATCCTATATGGATAGTGCTTTTCATTCCATTTCCGGTGGTATGTGGAACGTCACATAACTCCTCACGGTTAGAGAGTTATGGCCATGAGAAGTTGGAGACCCCAAGTTTGGGTAATGGACCCAAGTTTGTTTGATGGATAACGATATGAGTTATGATATATTTTTAGATAATACTATTCTATATGGATAGTAAATGTCATTCCATTTCTAGCGGTATGTGGAATGTCACATAAATCCTCACGGTTTGAGAGTTATGGCCTTACGAAGTTGGAGGACCCTCATATGTCATCTAGAAGCCCCAAAAGGTCAAAGTAGTCAAAGTGGTTTAAGAGATTTTAAAAGTTAAATAATAAAG
>ML778059.1:1132296-1190872 GCA_009831015.1 Picea engelmannii | reverse complement strand
GGTTATCTCTTTCTGTTATTTGCTGCATACACACATATAAACACATCTAAAAGGTAGATCAACAAAGTGTTTGACGAAATACCTCACTCAGAAAAAGTTTTAAAAAGACACCAAAATAGTGATGATCCTTGCATAATGGCTTGAGATCATTACACATAGCTTTGCAACAAAGACAACTAGATCCTCTACTAGGTAATTCCTTAGAAAGATGTCCTGGTCTTCTGCAACTGTAACAGAGGGTTAATCCTCTATTTCTTTTATATGATCCCCATCCCTTTCTGTACTGCGCGCTAGGATCATAGTAGCTAACCTGCAAAAGATTCTTTCTAGGATCCTTTATCAAAGCACAGAGCTTGCAGATCTTACCTCCTTTCTTTGGATTTGAGATTTTTTCTTGGCACAGAGCTTCATAGGTCAAGTAGAATGCTACACACTAGGGAAATAGATCTACGCACAAAGCTTTCACAGTTTCAGGTCGAATCTTTGCATAAAGCTTATTCTTCCTTAGTTCCCAACAATCACATTTTCAGGTTAAATCTTTGCACAAATCTTCTTCTTCCTTAGTTCCTAGCAATCACAGTTTCAGGTTCCAGCAACAAAACCATTTGTTGGCATAGGGGCAGACCCAGGGTTCAACGCTACAACAACGCACCAACAAAACCCTAACTACCGACCCTTTTGGCGACACTTGCGAAGCAGATGAAGTCTCACCCGAGGTAGAGGCATGGGTGGTTGCAGGACTCCAGTGTCTGCAACCTTAGTTGGGACATAGATATGTGATTATAATACTTAGCCGAGCACTTAGCACTGACATTTCATCAATAGGTAACCAATATCTACTCCACAGATAAAACAGAGCATCGCAACATTCACCTTGATCTAATGTATTTAAGCACTTAGCATAAACCAATGGATCCGATCTAGAAGTTTCAAGCACTAAGCACATTCATATAAGTCAGATCTAGCATTCACATTCATTGTAAGCACCAAGCATAAATAGATCTATCAAATCACTTAGCAAATAACACATAAACACATCGACACATTGCACAAAGTAGAGAAACACATCATGTACATGGTTCACCCCCACCATGGGGATACATCCACCAACTCTTCTTCTTTATTAGCTTCTTTAATCAGATACATGCACAGAGTCACAAAATCCCTACTCCGCATAGGACAAGAGATCTGCACACCTCGCTAGATCCTCCTTCCTTACGTTATAGAACAAATCCTTCCACATTCTGTTACAACCACTTGCACTTATCTCTGCAATTCTCTTACAATATGCACGAAGCATCTACAAACCAAGCTTGCACTTAGCACACTTACAACTTACTAGCGACCTTGATGCTTCTTACATTGCCTAGAATTCTATTTATACATTATAAAATAGGCCTAAGCATGGGTAAACCCATGGGCCGACATCCCATGCCTGTTACATAATCGCATAACCCAAAAATGACCCAAAAAAGGGCCGAGATCCCGTGATCTCTGCTTCGTCTTGCGCTCCACCTTCGACAACTTGTCGAAGTCCCCAAAATATGTCAAACGTGACCATGAACCCTCAAAACTTGGTCAAGGGCCAACATCACATAAGCCTTCTGGCCTATAATAAATTGACTCACCAGCGTATACAACATATTTAGATTTACAAATGGGGATCGACCTAGGGTATCACAATCCCCTCCCCCTTATTTATGCACTGTCCTCAGTGCATTATATACCATGTACAATTCAAAATTCTTCAAAAATATCCAAGTCTTTTCTATTGTAAGCTTATTGTCTTCTTGGTGCTCCACTTTCCAAGCACCAATTCATGTATTCATACTGTAGCTGGAAATCATTTGCTCTATTCCATAGAGTTGCTTCATGAAATAATTCAACTCACTGTTCCATTTGACACACCTTCATGATTATAGCTATCATGCCATAATCATCCCTGAGTTGCCTCTTTTTTGTTGCACTCACCCTTTCAGACTCATGTATCGCTTCACTGCTACACAGTCCCTCAACGATCCATCTTTCCAAGGCTTTCACACACAAGGAGAGCGCCAACTCATTACTAGAACCCCACCAAGGTTCTACATGTATAACTATCCAATGTCTCCAACAATAATTGTTATTCCCAAGCATTCCAACTTCAATACCATCATCTCATCTATATCACACACATACAGTCAACATGAGACAATACCATAACAATTTCATTTAGAAATTCCATTGTTTTTTTTATAAGGAAACTTCACTTTTTTCCCAAAATATGAAATTCTATTTCATAATTTTCTTGGTTGTTGCAACAAAAGACATCGGTCTTTTTTTATGTCTTTCTACAACACCATACTTGAGACCACTTTTCCTGCAATTCTTCCATCTCGCATTCATCAAACATATTATTATTATTTCCTGTACAATATACTTTCATTGCAATATGTACCAAAAGCTTACAAAGTGATCTTAGAATTGTCTACACTTAACAATTCAATAAAAACTATCAAAAAATTTATTAAATAGAATGAATTATCATTCTCTGCATAGGAATTTTCAGCCATTAGGATATTCATTCTTTCATCATCATTGTTTTTCATTACTTTATTTCCTGAACAAAAATAACCAGTAGTGAATGCTCATGTGACTACTTGACTTGCAACTTCCCTGTTGCAATGTCTAACAACCCTTGAAATGTTCTCAACTCCATGAGTTAGTAAGAACTATGACATTTAAGATGTTAGCATACTCATTTCCATTCGATAACATATATGCATGCATGCACAAAAATGCATTCAAGCATAAAAATTCTATCATGCATAAGTGCAACCCTACCAATTACTATGCATGAGTGCAACTCTCAATGCATATATATTCAATGCACCTTTGCATTGATTTTCAGAATGCTCTATATCTAAGTCATATATCTCACCATTGGTAAATTGGAAAGTCTTCCCAATGCCTTGACACATTTTCCATACACTTCCTATTTCTTGCTCAAATATTTGGATGCCTTCCTTTTCGACCATAACACTACACCAATAATATAATTCCATGGTGTTCATTAGTGTTAACAAAAAGGTTGCAGTCCAACCATTATTTAGAAGTAGGAATCTTATTGGATATTTGTGTGGTACATAGCATTTCCATAACCAAACATTTCCATAACCAACCATGTCATGGTCTCATACATGACTAGCTTTTCTAGTACCCATTCCTATAACAGGGTCATACCCTTTATTGCTTCGGTTAATAGCTCATAACCAAATTAGCAAGACATGCTACTATTTCATTGTATGTATTCAAAAGCTAAGAAGATTTGATAATTATTACAGGCCTTCAACATTTACCACACCTAGTGGTATCTTGTTCTCATTAATGCATTTAAATAATACAATAATGTGATAAAATAAATTCTAGCTGAGGAAATTCTTACCAAAATTTCCTTTAGCAATTATGCAATAAAATTACATAAAAATCATACCTCCATAGCTTCCATTAAATACATTTAATGTTACCTGGCTAGTTGATAACAATAGAAGATCCCAAGCCTTTGTTATAAGCCTTATAATCCACACTTTCTATATGTAGGAACACTATTAGAAACACTTGCAGCCATGCAATAATTACCTATTTCCTGGCACAACAACCATCATTAGCAACTTCATAATCATATATATTAAAAAATCTACATTTATTACAACATATATATATGCACTAATACTGCATCACTAACATGCTCATGAATGCATATGCATTTCATTTTCCTATACTATGTATGACTATGCATCAATCCATAACATAATTGTTACTACAATAATTGCAACAACCTCTTTCTTCCCGTGCCACTTTTCTTTGTCATTTCTAGAAGACCTCAATTCTTCCTATATTCATGTATCATTTTGTTCTCTTACTGATCACTTTTCCATCTAAACCACTCTTGATCAATTTTATATTTTCAGACATATAATATGTTGATATTAACTTCAGCCTTATTTATTTCTTGGATCTATCTGACCAAACACATGCATGAATTAATTACATTTCCAACCATGCTCTCATATTGACTTTATATCTTCAACTTCTATTTAATATTCTGGACCAAACTGGTTCAACCTTTCCTTGATTTAACATATCAACCCTTGTATTTTCTTGCACCATTCTCTTATATTTTCTTAGCCACCCAACCTCAAACATGATCTACATAGTCAATTCTCCAACATGTTGCAATGCTACCCAAATTTCTCTTTTTCCAATTGAGATGGGTTCTCCTCAGATTTATTTGTTTTGCATTCTATACCAAGCATAGAATCATTGTTCTTATTCATGGTTCCTTATTGGATTCTTTAAAAAAAAAAAAAATTCATCTCCATGCTTGAGTCATTTTGGATTGACATCCCAATGTACCTTGGCAATGCACTCATCCCTTTGGAATGTACTTAACATTCTTTTTTCATTGTTGTCACGGTTCCTTGAATGTTGCAAAATAATTTTTATAACTTGGTATCCATCTAATGGTACCTTTCCACTATCTTAGATTACTCTTGAACTTAATCTAGTCTCTAATGCACTTAACTTTGTGTAATTCCTATGCTAGGAGTTTGATTGCATCACGATACCCAATCTGCACACAATATATTGATTTATGCATTTGATGGCACTCTTTACTTATATTCACCATCATGTCTTCACCCTTGAAGTGTTAATATTCATACCATGCTTCCATTGTGCTACTCTGATAACCATGATGGAATTACTACCCCCAAACTATGTTACTATTCCTTGGAGATGTTATCCTTATCTCCAAGCATATACTCTACTTTCCTTTCTTAAAAGACTGGCATCATGACATATCAATCCTTTTTGAAATGTTCTGCTCTTAATGTCCTACCTTATCTGTACATTGGCTTCTTTGAGAGTGAATGGACTTACACTATTTCATTCACTGTATGATCTACTATTATGCCCATATTCCATTGAGCGCTCTTATTAACATGAGTGGATTTCGTATAGTAGCTTCCCAAGAATTTATGGTTGCACCCAGATTCATACCCCAACATTCTTCAATCTTTACCTTTGATCATCTTGTGAGTTATTCTTGACATAACATTCAATTCTTCAAGTTCCTATGCTCATTCTTGATACCAGTTCCAAACTCTCTCATATTCTATAAAATCATATGTCCATATTCCCATTCTTTGCATCACCAAATGAACCTATGATATATGCATTATCATGTATTGCAGATGGTTTTCTGACCTAGAATCCCCATTTGATATGCATAATTGTCATCTTGAATTATTTTTCCAATCATAGTTCTATTGAAAGTCCCTTATATTACTCACTGAGTAAAGTCATCTTCAGCTAGTAGCTTCCTCAAGAATTCATTTCCCATTTTGAAGAACTAGCCCTGTCTTGTTCCTCATACCCGAAGATACCAATTTTCTAAATACAATTTGCTACGATTTATCATCAACCTTAATATCTGCTTGCACCACATTATATAAGATAACAATTCTAAAAATTCTGGTTAAAGAAAGAAAATAATTATGGTAACATATGCACAAGTTTGCCTCTTTATGATCACCAAGAATATTCTTTCTGAATTCCCATGAATTCTGTTTCTTATCTCATAATTATGGGTGATTACATGGACTCCTTATTCCAATACCTTTCCAATGACTACTTTCTTCCTCAATTATGAGTTTTGAGCAGAGAGTTATAGTCATTTGATTATTACCCAAAAAATCCTTTTGATCACCTTTCAGCCCTGTGCAACTCTAAACTGTGCTTAAGCATCCTTACACTTGCTCATTTGGAAATTTGACAGGATCTCAACTGGATTCCTTCATGACCATATGTTGGAAATTCTAGCCAATTTTTATCTTCATCTGAGCTCCAAGTTGTTAAATACATCCTACTGAAGTTTCAGGACAATTAGTACTTTTGGCCTTGAATGCTATATGTACCTTCTACCCCCTTGTGTGCATTTTTTTATGTGCCCATATTTCTAATTTATCTCCATGAATGTGTTCTATGGTTCAATAAATTTCCATACACTGCTCCTGTGCCTCAATCCGATTCTTGAGCAAGAAGTTATGGTCTTTAGAAGTTAACTGGGGCTTAGACTTTACTGTCCATTGTACGGGCTGTAAATCACTCATCTTAACTCTGTTTGACAAATGGGATACATCGTGAGAAATCTATCACTGATCTCTTTAATTTGAGATAAAAAAATATATACTATAGGCACATTATTTTCGATTAGCAAAAAACACTATTTAGGGCCTAAAAAATGCCTTGCAAAAACATAACTTGGAAAACACCAAAACTTTCTAATAATTTTCATTAATTTTTGATAATTTTAGCTACCTTATGTTTGTTGGACACACCTACCACACTTAGATGGGGGGGGGGTGAATGAGTGTGGGGCTCTTTTTCCCAAAACTTTTCTTTTGCACAAAACTCATTAGTTAGCATTCAACTTTTATTCATTACCCATTGCTATCATTTATAACCAGTTAGATGTGAACATATATTCATAGCATATATCAACAACACATATCATCAATAAGTCATCACCACAAGGAAAACAAAGAACACAATATGTATGTACAATTTTTCCTTTTATTATGCACAACCATCCGGGGGTTTATCAACAACAACTGAATAGAGTACAATTCTATAAGAGCACCAGCTCTATAATGCAAGACTCAACTTACACCCTCAGCACCAGCTGAGATGAGGCAAAAATCCTCAACAAATATCAATCTGTCAATAGGTACGCGACCTACCAGTAGTGCAGCCAGCGTGTGCACGCACCCTGGCTCACTACAGCCTGTGTATGCATGCAACCAGTGTATACAACAACCTGCGTATACCTTCTGAGCTGTTAGGGTTTGTCCTTCAAGATCAACTTAGATTCTCTACAATCAATATATCATTCTCTTCTATCTCTGACTGTCCAATATGACCACCAGCCAGTCAAAACATATCTAAGCTCTCCAATAGCTTGCACATGCTCCACAACAAATCAATATGAATTCTATCTCAAACTTGTATAAACAACTAGTATACCATAGCAATCATGTCACCACCGAATCCAAAGAGTACTTCTCACTCCATCAACCAAATCATCCAAACTGAACAACATCATAGAAGCCATACCAAGAATTTCCTAAGCATTCACAACACATCAAAATATAGTATCCATCAAGACAATAATGTAACCATACTAGTGTCTCAGTGATAGATCTGAGACCATAGAATGCACATTTGGAACCTGCCTAAACATCCAAGAGCTTGGCACCAACTCAAACACAGGTCTTCATTATTCCATCCACTGTACGCACCCTGTCCTCATATAGTCCATGTGTGTATGCACCTTGGCCCATTACAGCCCACGTATACCTCATAAACTAGGGTTTTTGATGCTCCGAGACTTTTGTCATCAAGATCTCTGACATTGCCGAAAATTTGATGCGTTCATGAGATCCTCCTCTTGCTCTCTTCCTCAGAATAGATCTTCAATCATGCTCAAGAGATCCACACCAATAAGAAGCTCCCCATTGATCCACAAAAAGGATGATGTACAAGAGACCATAGCTATCTTATTTATACTTTCATCCTCTAGGTCACTTAACCCATTTCTAGATTACTTAACCCATTTCTAGGTTACTTAACCTATTTTCCTTATTTTAGGGTTAACCACTTTCCATAAATGGAAAGTTCTCCAATTTAAATATTCCTTCTTGATTTTGTCACTTCTCTTTATTATTTAAATAATCCACCTTGACTTTGTCACTTTTACTTTATCATTTAAATAATGATTTCTTCTTTTAGGTCACTTTGACTTCTTTGACCTTGTGGGCTTCAAGCCAACATATGGGGGTCCTTCATCTTCGTAAAGGCATAACTCTCAAACCGTGAGGAGTTATGTGACATTCCACATACCACTGGAAATGGCATCACAAGAACTATCCATCTAGGATAGTTTCATCAACAATTTCCTTGATCTTCATCTCATTATTCCACATACAAGCATGATTCCTCTCAACCACAACTCAACCACAAAGCGTCTTCCTGTGAGGGATTTCACCATAAGGGGACCACTTTGGAGTTCATCCATTTGTGCACCTTATCAATCATGATAAGACAATAATGAGTCATCTTTTCATCAAACAAACTATGCATCATCATGTATCAATAAAAACTCATTGATCCATCTTCATATATGCATCATATCAATGATCCATCTTTATAAATTGGTTTCCACTTTGACATATATCATTCTCATCAAGGATAATACATATACATTGTTCATCAATCATCAATCAATCAATTACTTTACATAAATCAATGACATCAATCAATCAAACCATTTGCATCAATGACACATGATCCAACAATATCCCAAATAATCAATCCATTGGCATCAATGACAACATGATCCAACAATTGATAAAGATGGATAATTGATATGATTCATAGATGAAGATGGATCAATGAGTTGTCATTGATACATGATGATGCATAGTTTGTTTGATGGAAAGATGATTCATTATTGTCTTATCATGATTGATAAGGTGCACAAATGGATGAACTCCAAAGTGGTCCCCTTATGGTGAAATCCCTCATGGGAAGACGCTTTGCTGATTGAGTTATCCTAGAAGAATGGTTGGAGGACCCATGCTTGTATGTGGAATAATGAGATGAAGATCAATGAAGTTGTTGGTGAAACTATCCTGGATGGATAGTGTTTTTCATGCCATTTCCAGTGGTATGTGGAATGTCACATAACTCCTCACAGTTTGAGAGTTATGGCTCTACGAAGTTGGAGGACCCCCATATGAAGGCTTGAGGCCCCCAAGGTCAAAGAAGTCAAAGTGACCTAAAAGAAGAAATCATTATTTAAATGATAAAATAAAGTGACAAAGTCAAGATGGATTATTTAAATAATAAAGAGAAGTGACAAAATCAAGAAGGAATATTTAAATGATAAAGTATTGGAAAACTTTCTATTTATGGAAAGTGGTTAACCCTAAAATAAGGAAAATAGGTTGAGTGACCTAGAAATGGGTTAAGTGACCTAAAAATGGGTTAAGTGACCTAGAGGATGAATGTATAAATAAGATATCTATGGTCTCTTGTAGATCATCCTTTTTGTGGATCAATGGAGAGCTTCTTGTGAGAATATCTTTTGGAGTATTGATGGAGAGATTCTTATTGGTGTGGATCTCTTGAGCATGATTGAAGATCTATTCTGAGGAAGAAAGCGAGAGGAGTATCTCATGGACACATCAAAGTTTCGGCAATGTCAGAGATCTTGATGACAAAAGTCTTGGAGCTTCAGAAACCCTAGTTTCTATGGTATATGCGGGCTATAATGGGCCAGGGCACATACACATGCGGGCTGTATGAGGACAGGGCGCGTACGGTGGATGGAATGATGAAGAATTGTGTTTGAGCTGGTGCCAAGCTCTTGGATGATGAGGCAGGTTCCAGATCTGCATTCTATGGGATCATATCTATCACTGAGACACTGGTATGGTTACATTATTGCCTTGATGGATACTATAGTTTGATGTGTGTGAATTCTTAGGGCATTCTTAGTATGGCTTCTATAATGTTGTTCAGTTTGGATGATTTGGTTGATGGAGTGAGCAATACTCTTTGGATTCAGTGGTGACATGATTGCTATGGTATACTAGTTGTTTATACATGTTTGAGATAACATTCATATTGATTTGTTGTGGAGCATGTGCAAGCTATTGGAGAGCTTGGATATGTTGTGATTGGCTGGTGGTCAGATTGGATAGTCAGAGACATAAGAGAATGATATATTGATTGCAAAGAATCTGAGTTGATATTAAAGGACAAACCCTACCAACTCAGAAGGTATACACAGGTTGTTGTATACACTGGTCGCATGCATAAGCAGGCTGTAGTGAGCCAGGGCGCATGCACACTCTGGCTACACTACTGACAGTTCGCGTACCTGTTGACAGATTGATATCTGTTGAGAATTGTTGCCTCATCTCAGTTGGTGCTAAGGGTGTAAGATGAGTCTTGCATTATAGAGATGGTGCTCTTGTAGAGTTGTAATCTATTCAGTTGTTGCTGATAAATACCAGATTATTGTCCATAATAAAAAGAAAAATTGTACATACATATTATGTTCTTTGTGTTCCTTGTAGTGATGACTTGATGATGATATATTTCTGATATATGTTGCTGATATATGTTCTCATCTAACTGTTTATAAATGTCAACAATGGGTAATGAATAAATGTTGAATGCTAACTAATGAGTTTTTTGTAAAGAGGGAAGCTTTTGGGAAAAAGAGCCCCACACTCATTCACTCCTCCTCTAAGTGTGGTAGGTGTGTCCAACAATGTTGACGGGGATGTTATCATGGAATTCGATTCACCTAGACACTAGAACTCAACATATCAAGCCCCGAACTTTTTCACACTCAACCCTGAGCTTCACATTCTCCTAAGATTCGACCTCACCAGATAATAACACATGTCTGCTTCCTATCCGTTGAATGATGTCATCTAACATCATCTCACAATACCAGGATCTCATACTTCCTAGAAACTGTCATAAACAAAAACTCCGGTGCCCAAGGTCTGATTTAATTTTCCTACTTATATCAACGGTGCAGATCTGTATTTCTCCAGATCCAACGGCTCAAGATTATCGCACCCATTCAAAATATGAAGGCCAACATGGGCCCGAACTTGCATAGTGGGCTCCATGTGGCACCTTCATATTGGGTTACGGGGATGGGTGGGCCCCATACCACACCCATATACTTCGGTGCGTGAAATTGTATGCCATTAAGATATGATGGTGGAGGATTGATAACGATCAATGACCATCATTTCATCACGACCCCCTCGACCTACTGGATATTAACAAGGGGTAACCCCCCCCCCCGGAAGTGGAAAATGGTGGTTTCCTACCCAACGATGTGTCAACGTCAAGATGTACTTCATCCCCTCTACTAGTGGTTTCCAAAACCACCAGGGACCCCCCCTTGCGGTGGTTTTCCAAAACCATGAGGAATACTCACATCAAGGATCCACGAGTCTTGTGGCAAGATTTCCTAGGAAAATCGATGCCCACCATCGTGGCTCCACTTCAACTACCACTTGCCACCAATTTCCATCGTGTATATTCCACTATGGAAGTACATGTCAACCTTTTTCCATGTCAGCTGAAACGTGCTCCCCACATCATGCTAACGTCAACGTATGGAAAAATACCGAAAATTTTCCAATTTCACGTAATTTCGAATTTTTCCAATATACCCAAAAATGACCAATTCCGCTTAATTTCAAAATTTCTTTTTGGGGCACCATTAAATCTCTATTACCAAGCTCAATAGAATGAATTTTGGTCTTTTCCCCACAGATTCGACCCTCATACCTGTAATTTGATTCATGTGCATCGAATTCCTCATGAATTCCTCTGTGGAAATTGGGGCTTTTGCCCAACTTCACCTAATTTTACTATGGCGCAATGAAACTTAAAAAATTTCAGCCAATTCATCCTGATAAATTCCAATTCAACCATTTCAATGACCAATTGATCACATTCATGACTGGTTGATATTCCTAGAACGAATTCCATTCAATTCACCCATTAATTGGAAATATATTTAAACAATTTTCGCCTAGTCTACCATGGCCTTACTGTAACTTCAAATTTTTCCAATTACAGGTCTGAATTTGTTCAGACAAAGATTATAAATCAGGAATATCTAATCCCTAGACCAAATTTCCCAAATTCCCCATGAATTTAACAACAAAAATTGGGTCTTTTTCCAATTTCACCCAGTTGCTCCCGATTTCACTACGAAAACATCGTAACTCAAAATTTGGCCATCTACAGACCCAAATTTACTTATTCTGCCAATAAAATTTGGAAATTTCAATTCTCTGGTTAAATTTCCCCAACCTACTTGTGAAATTAATCTGAATTTCACTATTGTAATTTCAAAACACAGTTAAGAAAAATAACAATAATAATTTACAAACACAATTATCACAGATAGTCCATAACAGAAAACCCATAATTATACACACAGTAAATAAAATAAGATCATGAAAGACACTTATCTCATGAAATAAACACCAACTATGTGCAAACCTTCCACATTCCTCCCAACCATAGACCACAATACTCATAATCTCAACAGTGAGTCACCCCCAAGCTGGGGCTAAACTCTACTAAGGAAAAGTGAGTCCTAAGCTTGTCTAAGGTCTGAAAATTTGCAGAATTGCTAAGTCCAAGCGCCCAATTGATGCAAATAGCCTACAATCTCTCATTCCCCACATGCCTGTCTCACCCTAGGAAGTGTTCCCCTTCTCTTCTCACTATCCCCTTAGCTTCCTCACTTCCCTTTCAAGGCTTCAACAACATGTCAGACAGGAAGTCTCAGAGCCATGTAACTATTGCCCAACGCGCCAGGGAGAAATTCCAAGTAGTTTCTCACCTAGAGAAAACTACTCATGGGCCTGACAACCCACTTCTTCGACATATGGGATTGAAAACCCACCTCTTTGACATACATGCCTGAAAACTCGCCTCTTCAAAATATGAGCCTGACAATCTGCCTCTTCAACCTACAACAATACCAGGTACCATTACCAATGGTAGCATGGAAGAGTGAAAGGTAAGACTGATGAATGAATGATAGCCAAAATATGGTAATTACACTATATCCCCAAATATATATGTATGTGTCCTTTAAGACACATGGCACCCAAGGGACCCCCTTGTCCCTACTTTAGAATCTTAGGATATATTTATATCCATAACTTTAGCTTTAAGGAATATTAATATAATATTCCATTGGTATTAAGCCCCTTTAGCTTAGCCCCTTTCCTAGACTCTTATCCCCCTTTCCCTTTCTAGTGGAGTTTATCCCCTCATACTCATTTATGGGTCAGTCTGCGAAAATGATGTACTTTATTAATGATATGAGTGTTTACATATTACAATAATAGGCTTGGTGGCCTTTAGCATCTAGGCTCTTTGGTCTAATAATCACATAATATTTCTAGCCTATAATAACTTAGCTCACCATCCTATAAAACATATTTACACTTACAACTAGGGATCGACTTGGGGTATTACAATGGAAGGGATCAAATTTCAGCATACCATTTTCTGTTGGTGAAGTGACACAATATTGGAGCCTTCTAGACATTGTGATAATCCCTCTTCAATCTGCAACTTGCACATATTATGCTCATGCAACATATTTAGAGAAAATTCGATGATCATATCCTCCATAATATCTTTACCCATATCCTTCTCCTCATCACCCATTGGTGAAGGGAATGCCTCATTTTGTGCCATCAATGAAGTCCCTTTTGAGATAGTGTTAAGATTATCACTTAAACCACCCCTATGTCTCCATTCACCATCATTCTAGTGTCCTTGTGGGGGAACTAGGGGGAATTTCCTTTTAATATGAAAATTATTTTTGCATGAAGAACACTATGTTGACTGTTAAAATCACAATGATGAATTCCACTGGCAAAGGATTTCTAAATGCGCTATTATTTAATTATTATAATAATATAATACTAGTAGGTGGGACCCCTTTGTAGACTAGAGGCATAGGGATGGACATATCACACATATTTTGCTGTTGTTATGATGTTGCCTACACAGTCCTACATTTTTGATGATGCAATATTGGTTTCATTTGTCCTGATCATGAGTGGCTAATGCATTGTTGTTGAATGTTGTTGTTAAATCACTTACGACACATAATCATTTCCATGGTTATGAGGATTCGATTGTTACAGGTGCTATGTTATAACCTTGTCACATTCGTATATTGACTACTTATCCACATATATGCACGGGATAATTAAATGGTAGAATGATAAAAAAAAAGGAAAGAAAATATGTATTAATCCTTGAGCTATAATAAAAGACTACATGCAAACTTCGAATCGAAGAATTAATTGGTACAAGTGTTAGTCCTAGATATTATGCTATTTTTTTAGTTCAAGGACTATGCATATTTTATTAAATTCGAATGGAGGAACATATAGCAATGTTGATGTGATTATGGTGTGGATTTATGGAAAAGGTTAACGTAGAGATATAAGATATCTAGGGTGGCGCACTATGAAACATATATGGTATCATATCTTACGATGGATTGGAATTGATTATGCATTGGTTATATGGTTAATTTAATGGTGAATGTTATGTTTATTGGGTTGTCTCATACATGAAATTGAATGGGGCCAGGTGAAGAAGCAGTGTGCATTTACTGCATGTCACTCCAAACCTTCCCTATCACTCGTCACCCTAGCTTTGTTGCATTGTTTCATTGTTGCTTTGTTGATTGTGAAGCTCTGCGTTTCCAGGATTAGCAAGGGAAAGTTTGAACGGTTCACCATTGAAACAATTTGATCACAGGTATGGCTCTGAAATTTCCATCCATGATGGACTCTCTATTTTATGAACCAAATGGTGGCTTAGTGATGCATGGATTCTGTTTTTTCTTGAATTTCTTCGACTGTGTGAAAATATGGTGTTATGGCTCTCTGTGACCACTGTAAAATGTTGATAAATTGTAAGCAGATAAATGGGTATTATTGATTATAAAGGTTGCACATTGGTCATCTTGGTTTTTATTGATTGTTCTCTATGTAATAATGGTGACAGTGGTGCAATAGAGCTCTGAGTATGATGGTTGAGGGTTTTTATTCACCATTTTGTGTATCAATTTCAGTCAACTCGTTTCCCTCTTGGTTGTTGAGGTAGTCATCATCCAGTTGCAGAGTAACTGTCGATAATTGGTGTGTTCTCTGTTTAAACCATGGGTTGTTGTTGATGGCCATTTCTTACTATCTTGTAACTGGAAGCTTTCCAAAAACCCATTCTTGGTTGGCCCTGAATGTTAATACAAGCCTGTGTATTTAATGGATAGTAGGATACAAAGAGCTTCCACACATCACTCCTCTTTTTTCTGTTATTATGATGACTATGTGTTCTGAAATCCCACTATTATTGTTGTCAAAAGTTATCAACCTCCCGAGTGATTGGAAAGGGACATAATCTCCCTGTATTTGAATACCCTCCATTATTTAAGCTAACCCTTGTTCCTCTCTGCAAAGTGTTAGAGGCACCTGTGTGCAACTAGGTTGTTTTACTTGGACCACCTTTTCTCTCCTTGGGCATTCACTTATGATTCTGTCGAAGGCTTGAAGGTATAAGACGAAAGACTGTATTTTCTTAGAAGAGCGTGGCTCTCAGTTTCAGGATTACATTGTGGCCTGTGGTTGTTAATCAATGGTAAAATGTATATGAGGATTTGGAAGACCACTATCTCTCTGTGTTTTAAAAGGGAAAGCAAGTTTTGTTGCCTCTCTGGATTTAATTTTTAAAAAATCCTGACTTGGACTCTGATTTCCTTTGTTCTCCTCGGGCACCTTCTGGGGTTGTCAAGTATTGGTTTACCAGTTAAATGGTTATGGAATTTTAAAGACACGTGCTCTCTCGTTATAAAACTATCCTCTTGGTTGAGTCTCTGTCTAGTCCTTCTGTGATAAATTTGTTTGAACAAATAAGAATGAGAATGAGTGCTTGCATACAATCAAAGTCCATCTTTCTATTTGTTATGGTTTTGATCACTGTGTTTTATCTAGTGTGGTCTTGATTGCATAATAAGACACCTTTGTGAATTTTACTAAGTCCGATTGGGGTTCTGGAAAGGTAAAAAGATATGCCTGTGTGTCATCTAGTTCTGTTCGCTTCATACACGATATGGTTATATTGAAATCATTGTGCATACTATCAAATTGTTTAAAAAGAAGTTTATATATGTTGATACACATATATTAAGCTCGGGGTTTATGTTTGGGTTGACTATTGTTGTTGATTCAATATTGTGTCAATGATATGATAGAAGACATCTGTGTATGATTGGGCATGCTTTTAAGTCTTTTCATGTTTGTTTTAAAGGAAACCATGTATACTAGATCAAGCCCGATTGTTGATTAAAGGACAATGACTGTTGATTGTTTATAACGGTGTATCATTGATTATCACAGATGAATGTTGGGCATAATATACCAAGAATTGTTGTGCATGTTTTGATTATTTTAAAAAGAAGAGATCAATGTTAGTATATACAATACTATTGAATGGGAAATGTTTTCATAAGTTATAAATGGAAAGACTGTTGTAAATTAAGGAATTATGGGAAATTTAATTATTGAGACATCAAGTAGTTTTGTATACAATTGAGGAACAATGAATGTTTGGTCTTGGAAGTGGATGCTTTTTGGATTAATTTTGAATAGAGTTATAATTGTTGATTTATTTAATTTATTTTATGAAAAATATCCATCTAATTCCCTGTCATTTTCTCACTTTTTCGCTCAATAAAAATCCCCTCACGATCCCAGATTCATTTTGCATGCCCTGTTCATTAAAATTAAATTAAAGCTATGTATTACACCAATTAAGAGATAACACAGAGATAGATCACAACTGATATGTTTTGGTTATTGTTGCACAGTCAATTGTTTAATGAATTGTTGAGCAGTAATCGTGTTCTTACTCCCTTTCATTTTCTCACTTTTTTCGCTCAATACAATCCCCTCAAATATCCTTGGACCCTAATTAACACCTTTCTCATTGACAATTATTAAATGAATTTTATGGATTGGATTGCATGGGTCTGATGTGATTGTTGAGCCAAACTTTATTTCATAGTAAGAGAATGTCATGTATGGCCTGTTTAAGAGGCTAGTTGCTAATAATTGTTGCATACAGGATGAGCTTCTTCAACAGAGGAAGTCATGGCTGAAATAATAGGGGCATAGGGAATTGGACCATAGGGCCTAGAAGGCCCAGATTCTCAATGCATTTCGATGCAGATCCTCAAGAGTTAAACCAACTTTTCCAAGATGGATTTTTCAATTGGATTGGACAAGGGGTAGTCCAACCTAGACCAGAGAGGCCTCCTTTCCATCCCTAGCATGTCCCTAGTATCCATGTACCCCCTCATGCTTCTCTGCAACCTGAATTTCCCAAGAACGAAGGATGGCAGGAGATTGTTCACCCAACGATCTCCCACCATCGCGGCTGGCCAAATTTGTCTCTACCTGCTCCTCCTCCACCTGTTAACCCAAATGTCCATATTTCCCCTACACACTCACCTATACAATCCTCCCACGCAAGCAAAAGACTCAAAATCGAAGCCCACCATATGCATGATAAAGGAAAAGTTGTTGCTACACACTCTTCTCCTTCAAATGATTGAACCAAATCTGTGTCATCCCGCATGCACTTGAAAGATGATTGTTCTCATGTCATCAGTGAGATCAAGCCTCAAGTCTCTACACAACCTAAGGCTAATTCAGGAAAGTCAAAAGGGGATAGCAACAAAAAAGGAAAAATTGCCTCTCAAAGTGGCAAATACAGTTTTTGATTATACTTTATTATTGTTTTATTGAGGACAATGGACTGCTGAAGGTTTTGGAAAACATACTATTTTTGGATATTTTGGATATGATTTGAAATATCATTGATATTTAATTTCCAGATTATGAAAATGATTATGGGAGCCACAAGGAGGGATGTGTTTAATTTATTGTCTAGTATGATTATTTTTGTTAAGAAATTAAAGGGAGTCACAAGGGGTCCCACCTACTAGTTATTATTTATTAAAAGACCCTTATTATTATTATTATTATTCCCCTAAACTAAAAGTTAGTTGAGTTTTAGTTAACTTAACTAAATGAAGTAGTTGAACTACTTCAACTAATTTGGAATGCATAAAATCCAAATGAAAAGGAAGAACAAGTGGAGAATAGAAGGAGAAAGAATACTAAGGTTTTCTCTTGAGTTTTATTGAGATAGTTCAGTTTTCATTCATTATTCAATTCATCAAAGGCCTAATTCTCTTTTATGATAGTAGGGTCCTATTGTAGACAACAAGGTTCAAAGTTGAATTACATCATTCAGACGCTTGTTTTAAGAGGCGTTGATCTATCTTTGATAGTATGTGTAGACTTGTCTATTTATGAATTAAATTTCATGATTGATAAAGGATATTGTGTAGAGTCAAGTGGGCAACAGTCTGTGGTAAGCTGATCCATATTTTAAAGTTTAGTTTTTACTTCTTGTCAGAGTATTTTGTATGGTTTTCATTGGGAATATCTAAATTTGACCTTGGTCCATGCCCGCCATAGGGATTTTGTAAAGAGAAGAATTCTTTTGATTTCTTGGAATGAAATAAAGAGATTGCTATTTTGTCTCATCTGTGTTTATATGCGACTTTGTATTTTTTCTTTTGATCTCCACATTTTCTTTTGCAATTTGATACATTCAAAAAATGGTATAAAAATGTTATATTTTTGCAACAATTTTTTATTCAAAAATCAACCTAACCCCTTGTAATTAATACTTGTGGATTAGGAAACACTTTTTGAGGCTATAAACATATGGTAACATTCCCGATTATCTTTACTTAGCCAAGAAAGATCCGAAAATGCTTGAGTAATATAATTTCATATATTTTACTCAACATTTATTTGGTGACCATACTCGAGAGATCTTCAATATCCCTCTGGTGGATTATATGATTGAATTTCATCGAATATATTTATATTTTTGATATCTTTTCTTTGACTGTTTCATTTCTTCATGACTGTACCTATTGCAAGGTAGCCCAATATTGATCCTGGTCTGAAAGATCAATCCAACATTGCTTTAACCTTGTTTAATACCATCTTAGAGACTGCTGATACCCAGGTTGATATTGTATGCTCATGGGAAGCAGTTGAAAAAGACATAAGTGTCCAAGAACATTGGGAAGCTAGGCAAATACAACCTAGGAATCAACTTTATCTTTCTTTTTCGTACAATTTGGTTCTTCTTTTCATGTCCTTAAACCCTCGTTTCTCTAGGAGAAGAATATATTTGTCACCCGAGGTTAATCCTATTGCTGAAATAGGAAGAAGAAACATTGTTTTATCAACACAACAAAGTAATCTAAGGAGAAATTTTTCTGATTCATCCAGTTCATCTTTCTCTCCCTTACCCATCGTTCACAAAATGGTGTCTAGTGGTGGCTCCGGTGGTTCTGGTGGCACTGGAGGTTCTTCCTCATCTTAGCCTTCATCCTCGTTAGTAATTGGCAGCTTGTATAGCCATCAAATTCCGGTCCAATCAACTACAAACCCTGCCAAGGTCATTAAAAAGTATGGTCTCTTCCAATTTGAGGAAGATGCTACTACTGCTCCGTGGCATGTCTCCTCTCCGCTAAACTTAGCACCTGCCACTCATCCTCTTCCCAAATTAAAATAGAATCTCCCCAAGTTTTTTGGGAATAACACAGCCACTAATAATGAACACTTGGTGGAATTTTCAAATGCCTGTCATAACATAGGAGCCAATGATAATGACACTTGTATGCGTTTATTTGTTAACTCCCTTGAAGGGAAGGCAACGTTCGATTTATTTGACCTTCCTCCTAAGATTATTTATACTTGGGAGGAGTTAGTCTATTGGTTCAAGTCTATCTATGGGCAGTCTTAGAGCCCAATTGAGCAGTTACAAGAATATAATAACATTTCTTACAAAGATAGTGAAACTATCAAGTCTCTCAACTTACGTTTCACTAAATTATATAACCAAATTCCTGAACTCATTCTCCCTTAGAACCAAGCCACCTTTATGCATTACTATAATGCTTTAACTTCTCCTTATCATCATAGGATTGAATAAAAGTCCATTGATAACCTTGGTTCCGCTCTGCATACTTGTTTAGAGTATGAAGAACAACTTGAAAGAACAAGTCTTCCTAAGGGAGACTCAGTGAAATAGACGGATATGTCCGCCCTTTTACAACTTGTACAAGACATGAATAATCAAATGATAACGTATGAGCGGAAAGGAAATGTCCCCTCTCTTATCCCTGGGGCCTCATCCTCTTCTTCACCACCCTTATAGAATCTTAATGAAAATAACTTTCAACCTAAAGCTATCATGCCTCGTAGTTGGTGTAATGTTTGTGAGGAACACCATGAGGAAAGTACACGTGAGGTAAAGAAGAGTTCTAGAGATAAAATATTTGGAAAAAGACCCGAAACTACCATTGTTGTCCTAGACTTTGCAGAGGCAGAGAATTTTATGATCATAAATACTAGGAATAAATTCTTTGCTCCAAAAGGTAAATATGATCCTCCTCACACTTATTCATGCCCAATCTCATCGTCACCAGCTTCTACCTTTCAGGTTTCTAAAGCTCCTGACAATAAAAAAACTACCTCCCCTCTTCTCTCTTCCAAATATAACATTCATAAATAATTGGCTAATATAAAAGTAGATGATACCCTCCTGGACATGGTTGTCGTCCCTGAGCAACAAAAGCATCTAATTTTTTTTATGGAAGGAAAATATTCCATTGTAGCCAACCTCTCTGAAGAGGTAGATGAAGAGGATTCAACTATAAATAAAGTAGGTGTACATAAATTTAGGCACCCTGTAAAAAACCCTTCGTTTTATATTTCTGTAAAGATTATGGACAAGATTTCCCATTGTTGTCTCATTGATGGCGGTTCGGTCCCAAGTGTAATGTCGAAAATGATTATGTAAGAGCTAGACTTGTCTTGTACAAATGAAAACACCATAAGAATGATCTCTTATAATAGTTTACAACAAACAACCATAGGTGAAATCAAGGATGTGACCTTGGTTTTGTGCGTGCACCTTGAAATAAGGACAACCCTTAATATCCAGGTAATAGATATGCTAGTGAGTAATTACTTGATCATCTTAGGAAGATATTGGCAAGATTTGACGGGTGGATACCTCTCACTCGATGAGACACACTTAGCCACTCCTCAGAATGGTAAAAACTGTAAATTCTAACCTTGTACAATATCTACTGCAAACTGATATTCAGAAAAGAACAGAAAAGATACAATGGCAAATACAAACATTACACAGAGTTTTTCACCTGGAAACCCAAACCGGGAAAACCAACATATATTATATTGATACATTGCTTTACACTGTTTACAATACAATATACATATAGTAGCCAGCGGCATCCAAAAACCTAACCCAATGACCTAGATTAGTCCAAAATCCTAATTCCTTAACCAGAAATAGAAAACCATCGGCAAAAACCATGTGCCAAAAATCCACCTAATATCATGTGGTCCCGAAAATATGTCGTCCCGGAAATATGTCAGTCCGGCGAAAATATGTCGGCCAAATTTTTTTTTTCCGGGGGCGCTGCCCCCAAACCCCCGCGCGGGGGGCTCCGCCCCCCTGCACCCCCCGAGGGGGGGNCTAACCCCCCTGCACACCCGGCACAGGCGCTTAGACACTACTACTCGTGCAAAGAATATAACACATACCCAACAAAAACATCATAGTCTTAAGAGAGGGGAGAATTTCACCTTACATAGAAAGCATCCAACAACCTAATATGAATTATATTGAAGAGGACCTAGGAGTGTACTCCATATTTTCTTATGAGGACAACACTCCCTTGGAACAAATTGACATAGAGGATGGGATGTGGCATATCCACTTTGATAGTTCACGATCCAATGAAGGAAATGGAGCTGGTATTATCTTATACTCTCCTGTGGGTAAAATTCATAACTTTCCTTGTAGTTTAGAGTTTTCTTGCACAAACAATGTCACTGAATGTGAAGCGTTACTTCTAGGCATTGAAAATGCCTATAATCTAGGTTGTGGTCACCTTACAGTTTTTGGAGATTCCAAACTTGTTGTAAACCTTGTACGTATGATATATTCTCCTAGAAGAAAGTTAATGAAACATTACACCCAAACTGTTTGGGCACTTATTTCAAACTTTCTATCTTTCAACATCACTCATATTAAAAGGGAATTGAATTCAATGGCTGACATGTTAGGTGTTTTTGCATCTTCTCCTACTCGACAACTTCTGCCACAAAGACCTAATTTCACCTTTCAATCTTTGTATCATCTGCATATCCCAGACAATATAGAGTCATGGCAGGTCTTCCCTAGTGATGAGAGAATTTGTGCTTTCATTCAAAATGAACCTTATAAGCCTAAGGAAATCATATCAATGGAAGATATCAGAATTCCTAAGGGATTGACTCCTCTAGAAAGTTCATTTTCATCGAGTGATGTAGGAAATAAAGAAAAACATAAGGAAGAGGAGTCAAAAAGGAAAGTGGGTGAAACCATTTCCTTGAACATTGGAACACCCGAGTCTCCAAAGAATGTTAAAATAGGTGCCCAATGTTCTGAAGAAGAAAAATTGAAGTTCACTAAGTTGCTTGGTGAATTTCAAGATGTTTTTGCTTGGTCCTATGAGGATCTTCATGGTTTTGATCCTACTATTATACAACATTCCATTCCTATCATGGAAGGAATACAACCATTTAGGTAAAAACAAAGACCCATTAAACCTGCACTGGAAGCAACTATTCAGAAGGAGTTCGAAAAACTCTTGAACGCTGGGATAATTTTCCCTGTTAAGTATTCTGAGTGGGTTTCTAATTTGGTTCCCGTTCAAAAATAAATAGGTCAGATCATATTATGTGTTGATTTTCACGCATTGAATAGGGCCAACGTTAAATACCATTTTCCTCTCCCTAATATGAAAATGATTTTGCAACAAGTTGCAGGGTCACAGATGATGTCTTTACTTGACGGTTTTTCTGGCTACAATCAAATCAAGGTGAAAAGGGAAGATAAATTTAAAACCACTTTATTACTCGTTGGGGAACTTTCGCTTATGAATTTATGCCTTTTGGCTTATCTAATGCATGTGCTACTTTTCAAAGAGTTATGGAAATAGATTTTGATGATTTGATAGGTAAAATTATTCAAATTTATCTTGATGACTTAACTGTGTATTCTAAAAACCGATCAGATCATTTTGATCATCTTAGAAATATTCTCATGTGATGCAGGAAATTTTTCATTTCTTTAAATCCTTCTAAGTATATTTTTGGTGTTACCAAGGGCGAGCTCCTTGGACACATTGTCTCGAATTCAGGAATAAGCATAGATCCTGAAAGGATTGCTGCTATCCTAAATCTTCCTGCTCCTACTTCCAAGAAGGAGGTTCAATCCTTTATGGGTGTTATTAACTTCATCCGTAGGTTTGTTCTTGATTTCGCTGTAATGGTCAAGCCAATTCAAAATCTCCTTAAGAAAGATCGTTCCTTTTCTTGGATAGATGATGTCGAAAATTCTTTCGTAGGAATCAAGAAAGCAATCAGTTCTTCACCAGTTTTGGTGTAGCCAGGTTTTGAGAAAGAATTTATAATATATACTAATGCCATAGAGGAATAAGTTTCTACTATCCTCCTTCAATGTGATGACCAAGATAATGAAAAAACAGTGGCTTAAATGAGTCAAAGCTTGTCTGATGATGAGTTTAAATATTCTTTTATTGAAAAACATGCTTTCTCTCTTGTTAAAGTTGTTGAAAATTTTTGCCACTTCATCTTAGGTAAGCATATGCTGGTAAAAGTCCCTTTACCTACTATCAAGTTCTTACTCTCATAGAATTATCTCTTAGGAAAGCTTTCACATTGGCTTGCCAAGATTCAGGAACATGATCTAACCATCATGACTTCTAAGACTATCAAGGGACGTGACTTATCCATTCACTTAGATCAACATGCTGAAATGAGTAAAGAAATTGATGAACAAGATAGCTCTCTATTAGCACTGTTTTACATTGAAAATCAAATCCTTCTTGTGTCTGAACATCCTTGGTATAAATATTTGGTTTACTACTTGAAAAATCAAAGATGTATAGATAACTTAGACACTCATCAAAGAAGAAGGCTCCGCCTCAAATCTGCTAGATACGTCATTATAGGAGAATTCTTGTTTAGAACATCTACCGATGGTATGTTACTTCACTGTGTGAACAATGAGGAAGCACATAAATTGTTGCAAGAGACTCATGGTTCTTCAAATTCTGTTATCCATGTAGGAGGTCACTTTTATGCTAAAAGAAATGCTTTCAATATTATCAGGAAAGGGTACTATTGGCCTTCAATCTTTTGTGATTCTTATAATTTTTCAAGATCTTGCGACAAGTGATAGAAATTTGCTGGGAAATAATGTCTTTTTGCTATGCCTTTAAAGCCTATACTCCATGACTTAACTTTTTCAAAATGGGGTTTGGACTTTATTATTCCTATTAATCCTCCATCTTCAGCAGGAAAAGGCTTTATCTTGACAACCATAGACTATTTTACAAAATGGACTGAAGTTGTCCCACTTAAACATTCACAGGATAAGAAGGTGATTTCTTTTCTTGAAACTAATATTTTTTCCATATTTGGACTTCCTTTGGAAATCATTACAGATAATGGTCCCACCTTTATTTCTGCTAAGATGACCCAATTTTTAGCTAAGTTGGGGGTTAAACATTTTACCTCATCAGCTTATTATCCCCAAGGTAATGGGCAGTACGAGTCTACCAACAAGAATTTGGTAAGGATTATCAAGAGGCTCATTGAAGATAAGCCTCGTCAATGACACACTCTCCTCACTTATTCCCTTTGGGAAGATCGCACTACCACCAAGGTGAGCACTGGTTGCACTTCTTTCTATCTTGTTTATGGTCAAGAATCCATTCTTCCTATCGAGTTGAAAATTTCCTCTCTAAGGTTAATGCTACATGTCGAAGAATTAAATCCTTTTGATTTTTCTCAAAGAATGAATGCACT
Source organism: Picea engelmannii (assembly GCA_009831015.1). Classification (NCBI taxonomy): domain Eukaryota; kingdom Viridiplantae; phylum Streptophyta; class Pinopsida; order Pinales; family Pinaceae; genus Picea; species Picea engelmannii. The sequence goes on along the minus strand of ML778059.1, from coordinate 1,166,132 downwards.
TTTGGATTTAGAGGAGAAAAGGACATTTTCCTTGGATAATATAAAGATAAGACAATAGAATGTTAAAAGATATTTCAACAAGAATGTCAAAGCTGTCAAATTTAAAGTCAATGAGAAGATATTGCCGTGGGATTAAGCTCATGTCGATAGAGGAAGGCATTCAAAGTTCCAAAAATTATGGCTGGGTCCTTTTAAGATTGCTTTTGTCCTAGGCACAAATTCTTACATTCTAAAGGACTTACAAGAGCGTTTGTTCTCCTATAGCACTAATGGTTCCCACTTAAAACATTACGTGGAAGCAACTTGAAAATCTTAACGCTATATGGAATGTTTTTCTGTATTATAGTAGTTTTAATTGCTTCAATTTTACATTTCTATTTTACATTTATGTCATTTCATTATGTTTTTATTTTAAGATTCTGCTTATTTCAATTCTTCTTTTTCATTTTTTCTATGACATTTCTTGCCTTTTGCTCCTTTTTTGGCTTCATTTCTTGCCAAAATAAAATGTTGGATCAGTTTTTCCACATCGACACCATTCTGCAAAGTATTGTTAATAAATGACAATCAAGTTACATAGTTGTCATGATGTTCCTCTTGAAATCATCATTGAAATTGTCATCTGCTTCAACTGTTGTTTTATAATATAGTTGGTTTTATCCCTCTTCTGCTTTCCTTTTTTTCCATCCATTTCAAGATTCAAAAGAGCATACCAACAAATTTTTCTCCTTAAAGTCAAGAAAAATTTACTATGATTAATTGAATGATTATTCTTACAGGGATAAAACCCCTCATACTTAACACTTTCCATGAGTTATTCCCAAATTCCCAGTCATTTTCCCCTTAAATCTGCTCACTTCCCCCTGTTGCATAATCATTTTGATGCATATTTTCTTGATCTGATGTTATTGGTTTACAAAACTAGACATTCTGAGTTCTTAATCTGTTGGAAACAAATTTCCGTTTGGAGTCACCAGTTTGTTGATGATTAAAATCCCAACGATGAATTCCTCCCTCAAAGGATTGTTAAACGTGTTATTATTTAATTATGATAATAATATAATACTAGTAGGTGGGACCCCCAACTCTTCCAAGGTGAAAGAAATAAAAAACTTGGGAGGAGGAGAGACAACAACCATAGGATCTGTTGTTGGAAGAAATATGGACCATTAGATCAATGTCCAGGAAAGAAAAGTAGAGCGTTGAGGAGAGGGACAGATCCTAGCCATCGGATTTGAGCGCAAAGGATCAATATTTGTCAGATCCAGGTAAAGTGCATGGGCACTAATCCCTTTAAGTGCATAGGAGAGCGGACTTTTCGAAGTCCCAAAATACCGAAGTGGATAAGAACTGTCCATCGTCCAGAGGGACAGGTGGCATAAGATCCACAACTCCGGAGTGAGAGCACTTCGAAAGTTTTATTGTTGAGGAGAAAGAAAAATCGCAGAATAGCCAAAATAGATCTAGGTCGTTGGTTGCCAGGAGACACGTGTCAACAGATTTGAGACTTTGGGGAAAGTCACTTAAGATGATTTCAAGCGTGGGGTGTGACAAACTCCTGAAGTCTCAAAGGCCAAAGAAGATCACAACCATTCATTGCGAAGGACACATGGTGAGAGATCAGGAAGTTTAGAGGCATAGCACTCCGAAAGGAAGTCGATGTAGGTAGAGAAGATCTGGACCATCAGATCCAGAGGGACACGTGGTGGAAATCCGTTGTCTTCGGGTGAAAGAACTACAAAAGGAATGAGTGTGTAGGAGTTTGAAACTCCCGAACCCTCAAGAGATAAAGTGGATCGTGGCCGCCAGATCCTGAAGGACATGCGTCGACAGATTGTGTACTTCAGGTGGAAGTACTCTGGGAGAAAGCGAAGGTGGAGAGTTGAAAATCATGAATCCCAAATATATGAAGAGGCTTGTGCTTGTTGATCTATGGGAGATACGTGTCAACAGATCGTGCACTTCATGTGGAATTACTTCGGGAGGGAGCAGGTGCGAAGAGTTTAAAAATCTCAAAGCCCAAAGAGCCAAAGTCAATCATAGCCATTGATCTGTGGGACTACATGCGTCGATAGATCGTGAACTCTGGGTGAAACTACTCTGAAAGAAAGTGGGCATGGGGAAGTCGAGACATCCGAAGGCTGAAGTTTTGAGGTGGAAGCATGGTGCCAGATCTAAAACTTCGGGTACATAATACTTTGGGGAAAATGAAGGTTGAAAGTGTCGAACTCTTGAAGCGTGGAGCCCCGAAGTGGATCTCATTCATTGATCATGAAGGAGGAAGAGGACCATTGATCTGGTCATGGTTGAAGGTTTCGAAGTCACAAAGCACTAGGAGGTTAAGCCCTAGATCACAACCCAAAGTCATAGGTGAGGAAGGATCTAGCGCCTTTCAGTGTGAGATTAGAGACAGGGTGCTAGGAGGATAGGACCCATGGATGACCGTTGGTCTGAGATCAGGAAAATCGACGATGAGGAAGCACATCGAAGAGAGGAGGAGAAATTAGCAGATGTGTTAGTTCGCAACCCGCTATTTACCAACGTCGTTGATCTCATCAGGACAGGGGATCAATGACCCTGATTTAAAGGAGATTTGGGTGAGAAATTTTCCGATTGTGGGGACATATCTCTCTGATAAAGAGGGAGCACATTGGCAACCCGCTATTACTAGGAATCGTTGATCGACGGACAAATCGACAATGGTCATATTGTGACCATAGAAACCTTGACGGTGATAACAGGGTCTGTGTAAGTTGATTTGGGTTCAAGATGGAGCCCGAAGAGTCGATCTGACTCCTTGATGTGAACGATCAATGACCGGGAGGTCGAGCAACCCCGAGGGAGAGTAGAGGGGGGTCTGCATTAAGTGGTATCAGAGCTTAAAATTTTTCTGCAGATCGAAGGCAAAGGTGAGAAGGTGAAAGGAGGTAATATGATAACATCAAATAGTATCAAAAGTTTAAGTTTTCATGTAGACAACAGGAGAAGGAAGAGACAAACTATGATTCTCTGTGAATGATGGTTACATGTATGCAACAACAAATGGACAATGAGGTAGTCTATAGGGAAAATTTGGAGATGCTTTGGTTTACAAAATAATGCACAGACTTTCCAAGATGACAAGCAAGGGGTGAAAATGGCTACTGAAGTCCATCGGTGTGGTCATGACAAGGACCACCAAAAAATAAACAAAGTTGAGATAGAAAAATAGCTCAATGAGATAAGAGTAGAGATGGAGATGCTCGCATTGAATATGCAATAGGAGGCAAAGGTGCACTGGAGGTATGAATGGCCTATGAACAGAAAGGCAAAATGGCCTGTTCAAAAGTTGTTGGCCAGGAGGAAGCAACAAGAGTTGAGGAGGTGGCTGAGGGAAGTTGAAAACCTCAGTGACACAGAGGAGAAAGTGGGTTACATCTGTGAACTAGAAGTTGGGAAGAGCCTCAATGATGATGAGGAGAAGAGATCAACTAAGGATCTTAGAAGCTGCTAGGAGGGCAGTAGTGAGCTATCATATTGCCAGGTGGGAAATGAGCTAAGGTCAATGGAGGATCTCATGAAATGTCAGGAGGGAAGTGAGGATAGTTCATATTTCCATATGGGAAATGAGATGAGATCAATTGAGGATCTCATAGACTGCCAGGAGGGCAGTGATGAAAATTCATATTACTGGGTGGCCAATGCGATGGGATCAATGAAGGATTGCATAGACTGCCAGATGGGCAGAAGTGAAATCCCATATTTCCAGGTGGGAAAGGGAGGAGATATGAACTCATCTAGGGGTTCATATCAGCAAGTAGAGATGATGGAGGAGGATTAGAAATGCATTCTGATCATCAGGGGAATCAAAATATTCCTACTAAGAAGCCAAGTAGAGGCTAGCATAAGTGTTGCCGGTGCAGAAACAGAAGGAAAAACAACATAGACTGTCAAAGAGGAGGAAGAGAAGGAGAAGACACTGATGTTTTCCCCAACAGAAGGAGAAGAGAATTCAACAAAATTGCTCAAAATTTTCAGCCAGGAAGCTGAACAGGATATGACTGTAGCACTGGAGTCTACAACAAAAGGGGAAGAAAAGAGCATGGATTTTGCTGAGTTGTATGAAGAACTGGAGGCCCTAGAGAGAAGGGTAAAGATGCAAAGTCATCTAATCCAACAAGTCAGGTTGGAAGTTGATGAAAAGGAGATGCAACAAAATGGGATGAAGGAGAAGAGATAACCATTAGAGCAACTGGAATGGGTGATAGAGGAGATAATAAGGTTGATGGTGAGGTTAGTAGCAAAAGCAGTCAGGAAAGAGAAGCTGGGAAGAAGGAAGCCTACAAGAGCAGCAGGGAATAAGAAGCAACAATAATAGGAGAAAAGTAGAGGAGCAAAAGGACAACTCCAGATGAGAGTTTGGGATTCAGGAGGATTTCAACATTCGGGTAGAGGAGCTCATGAGCAGGAGCTCATGATTTTCCCAGTAGTGGAGTATGATGCAGGAGAATCACTCCACCTCAACAACACACCATCATTCCAACACATTAGTGTGCATTCAAGAGAGGGAGAGACATCAACCCTCCCATTTTAAAATTTGAAATATGATCCTATACGGAAAAATGTTGTAAGGTTGAGTGAAAACCAAGCCACTCCTATAAGAAGATAGAAGATAAGTTCACATTTAATGGATTACAATTTCATGGCTCTAGATTCAATTCAGACTAGATGGCCATTAAAGAAACTTCAATGTAATAGATGAGGTTAGGTGAAGAGAGGAGAAGCTCATAGAGCTCTCTTGGGTAAAAGGAGAAAGATCTTTGTATCAAGATCTCAGAGACTTAGAGAGACTCAGAGAGACTCAGAGAGAGAAAGAGAAAAAAAAACTCAAGGTTGGGAGTTATAAATCCTCAGAGGAGGAAATAGGAGGTAGAATAGTTCTTTGAGAGAGTTTGAGAGAGCTGAGACTCTGTTGTAGTCCAGCCCACACATATTGTAATCAGACTTTCATATTAATGAAAAGGCAACAGTTTTCCTGCACATGGTTGTTTCTGTGTTTTTGTGTTTATGTGTTCATGAAGGTATGTTGTAGATGTATGGTAGGTTTTATCTACAGTAGGAAAATAGACTTCTCTATATTTGATTGAGTTCGTAGAATCGTTCTGGATTCTTTAGGCTGTGCAAGGAGTGCACAACAGAACATTGGAGGTTATGTAGCCAGTGCAAGGAGTGTGCATCTGAAATCTATTGAGTCAGAAAAGAACGTTCCAGGAGGGTGCACCAGAGTGATGAAAACTCAAGGGAAACCTCAAGGTTTTTGAATACCTTAGAGGCAAAACTATGCAGAGGAAGCAAAGAGAGACAAATTCACTGAGAACTCTATATAACTCTGCCAGGTGGGCATTGAACGGGTGTAGGTGTGCACAAAATAACTCTGGTTCGATTTTAGAGAGAGACAAGAGGAGTGCCAAAGAGAAGACACTCACAAAGTTGCTGAACACTTTGTAGAAAACGCTCAGCAAGGTGTGATTTGAGAGAGAGGTTGCCAGGAGGGCACAATAACCATTTGAGGTGAGAAGAAGGGCCGATACCCTTAGGAGACTGAGTAAATCAAAATCTCAGAAGGAACAATTCTTCCATAAGTGCAGATGAGGCCCAGGAAATTAGGCTTGTAGGAAGAGAAAAGGATGAAGCCTTTGAACAGTTACAAACTCTTCCAAGGTGGAAGAAATCAAAAACTTGGAAGGAGGACTGACAAAAACCGTTAGATATATTGTTGGAAGAAATATGGACCATTAGATCAGCGTCCAAGAAAGAAAAGGAGAGTGTTGAGGAGAGGGACAAGTCCTAGCCATCGGATCTGAGTGCAAAGGATCATTAGTTGTCAGATCCAGGTAAAGTGAACGAGTGCTAATACCTTTAAGTGCACAGGAGAGCGGACTTGCTGAAGTCCTAAAATACCAAAGTGGACAAGAATCGTCCATCGTCCAGAGGGATAGGTGGCATAAGATCCACAACTCTGGAGTGAGAGCACTTCAGAAGTTTTGTGGTTGAGTAGAAAGAGAAATCATCGAATATCAAAAATAGATCCAGGTCGTTGGTCTCCAAGAGACACGTGTCAACAGATCTGAGACTTTAGGGAAAGTCACTTCAAAATATTTAAAGCATGGAGTTTGAAAAAATCCTGAAGTCTCGAAGCCTGAAGCAGATCGAAACCTTTTTTTTCGAAGGACACATGGCAAGAGATCAGGAAGTTCATAGGCATAACACTCTAAAAGGAGGTCAACATAGGCGGAGAATATCTGGACCTTCATATCCAGAGGGACGGATGGAAAAAATCCGTCGTCTTTAGGTGAAATCACTTTGGGAGGAATGAGTGTGTAGGAGTGTGAAACTCCCGAACCCTGAAGAGGAACAGTGGATCGTGGCTGTCAGATCCAGAAGGACACGAGTCAACATATCATGTACTTTCAGAGGAAGTACTTCGGGAGAAAGCGAAGGTGGAGAGTTGAAACTCCTGAAGCCCGAATAGCTGAAGAGGCTTGTGGCCATTGATATATGGGAGATATGTGTCAACAGATCATGCACTTTAGGTGGAAGTACTTCGGGAGGAATCAGGTGCAGAGAGTTTAAAACTCCCGAAGCCCGAAGAGATGAAGTCATTCATAGTCATCTATTTGCGGGAAGACACACGTTGACAAATCGTGAACTCTGTGTGAAACTAATTCATGATCAAGTGGGAATGGGGAAGTCGAGACATCTGAAGGTCGAAGTCCCGAAGTCCCGAAGTGGACTAGAGTCGTCGATTTGAGGTGGATGCATGGAGCCAGATCTAGAACTTCAGGTATAGAATACTCTGGGGAAGGCAGAGGTCCAAAGTGCCGAACTCCCGAAGAGCGAAGTCCCGAAGTGGATCTCGATCATTGATAGTGAAGGAGGATGAGGACCGTTGATCTGGTCCTAGTTGAAGGTTTCAAAGTTACGAAGCACCAGGAGGTTAAGCCCTGGATCACAGCCCAAGGTCACAGGTGAGCAAGGATCTAGCACCTGTCAGTGTGAGATTAGAGACAGGGTGCTAGGAGGATAGGACCTATGGATGACCATCGATCTGAGATTAAGAAAATTTATGGAGAGGAATCATTGCGGGGAAAGGAGAAAAAATTAGTGGATGTGCTAGTTCGTAGCCCGCTATTTACCAGTGTCGTTGATCTCATCGGGATAGGGGATCAATGACCCCGATTTAAAGAAGATTTGGGTGATCACTTTTTCGATTGTGGGGACAGAGCTCTCTGATCAAGAGGGAGCACGTTGGCAACCCACTATTACTGGGAACCATCGATCGACGGAAACATCGACAACGACCATATCATGACCTTAGAAACCCTGAGGGTGATAACAGGGCCTGTGTAAGTTGATTTGGGTTGAATAGGGAGCCTGAAGAGTTGATCCTACTCCTTTATGTGAACGATCCTTGACTGGGAAGTCGAGCATCCCCGAGGGAGAGTAGAGGGGGGTCTGCATCAACATCCAAGGAGGAATGTTATTGTTGATAACAAAAATAGGCCACACCGAGTAAACAAAACAAAGCTCTCTAAATGGACACTTACCAATTTGAATTTTGCCTTAAGTATAACTCATCTCATGCAGGATCAATGTTGAAACTGGACCTTTGATTCTTCTTGTTGACATATGCCCCATACAATTCCAGTGTTGAACCAAATGCTCTTATACCACAATGTAACATCCCCAACCACCACAGATTGGGACACATCACACACTTCTCCCAAAATGATCTAAATCAACCAATCTGTAACATCCCCAAGATACTACTAAGCAATGATACTCCAAAAAAATCATTGTGCGGATAGTATACTAACTCTAGTCTACACAGTATCACTTGAGGTAATGTGCTCTACCTCAAACTAAGTCACACCACACAAATTTTATCTTTTTAAGATAACTTTAAGCAGTGAAAGTAACTCAACAATTGTGCACACTAGCATATTGATCACATGACTCAACCATGCACACAACCACCCTAGTGTCATAAACCAAAACTATTCTCCTTGTGTATGTAGACTTCTTTCCAGTTCGCATAAGCAATCTAGCCTCTGTTTCACATAGAGTATTCTCTGCATGCACCACCCTTCAATATTCCCTAGAGGCTCATACCATAAACATAAGGTTAGCTTATAGTAAAACTATCAGCATATATCATACTCATGAACAACTACAGATCATACATTCTATAAGCACCATACTTACATGTGCAAGCAACATTAAACAAAATAACAACAATTACTTATATTCCAAAACGTACAAGAATTAACCCATATCATACATAGATAAACAAGCACGCAGTAAACACGACAACAAATAAAGAACACTCATATTTTATGAAAGTCACCAACTACATGCATAACACAAACATTCCTCCCAGCCATAGACTCTGTTGCTCATAAGCTTTCAGCAATAGGTCACCCCCGAGCTGGGGATTAAATCCACTAGGGAAAAAGGGTTCCTATTGACAAGATAAGGTCTGATTTTTAACAAAATTTCTCAGTCCTAGGTGCTCACTGCTACAACTAGCCCACAGTCCCTCATTCCCCATGCACCTGTCACACCTAAGAAAGTGTTCCCCTTCTCTGATCAAAATTCCTTTGACTACCCCACTTCCCTTCAAGGGTTACCAACAATAGGTCGGACAGGAAGTCTTCGAGCCTTGCGACTAATTCCCAGTGCACCAGGGAACAATTCTCAGCAATGCTGTCACCTGGAGAGTATTCTCATGGGTCTGACAACCCACTTTGAAGGATTAGATCATGTCACTGAGAGGGGGGGGGGGTGTGAATCAATGACATAACAATTTTTCCATTTTATTTTATTTATGCAAACGGAATTTTGACACAATATTTTATCATGGAACCCAATTGGGAAAAATCACAAATGTTTTTCTATTAAGTGCAAAATTTGTTTTACATGTTACATAAACGAAATATATTCTTCCTTTTCGATCAACACCAACTGATCAAGATGCACCCACACCCTTGTTCACCATCACCAACTGGTAGGAGGCTGCAACTCCCTGTTTAGTTAGCAACAACTGACAAGGAAGCACCAACTCCCACTGCAGGAACCAACCTACCCTTGCGCCACCCAACCACCCTTATTTTCCGAATGTGGAAAAACTTTTGTATCAAGTCTTTACTGCATTTCTCTCTGCTTTTGTGATTTAATATATATTCTGATTCAGACTGTAGAGACACATTCTTCTAGCCACTCTTTCTCTTTTATATATTCTTCAAAACAGAGTGAGTGTGAACCACTATGTCCCTTTGTTTGGACCATCACACCTCTTCGATTAACTTAGTCATAATTACTATTTATTTATTTTACTGTGAAGGATTTTCATAAATTGATCACAGATATGGATCAATTTCATCTTATTAAATCGATCCCTAATCTCTGTAAATATTGTAGGAAACAAAGTTCTGTTGAGGCGCTTCCTTCAAACCATTACATGGGACTAATAACAAAAAACCACAGGCTTATCGACTTTAGCGACATATTAAGGATTATCGACTTTAGCGACATATTATGTTTTTCTTTTTAAATATATTATACCATATGACCAATGGAAATAACTAGATGTTAGGCCAAACGAGCGCTTGAGCGCTTATTAGAATCAATGGTCACAATTCAATCTCCTGATGAGATGGATGACTGTTGGAACTTTGGGACTTTGCCCTTAAGAACTTTGGGATTTCAACTTTTCAAACCTTCGAATCAGATCAGATGATTTATTTCACAGAAACAAATCAATGGTCAGATTTGATCCTTACACTCATTCTTTCATTTCTTAATCTGATGACTAGGACTTAATTAGGCATTGATATGGATGGCTACCATTTACTTCGGGACTTCGACTGTTTCAACTTATGCTATCCTTCCACTATATTATGATCAATGGTTGAGAATGTTATCACTCCAAGAAACTCTTTGAGGTTGTAAGTCAAAGATGCTTGGTAACTTAAAGTAAACTTGTTTTTGTGTTTTTATATGTGTGGATCAATGGGATAACTCAACTACAATATGATATCTAGACAGTCAAAATAAATAATCAAATAAACCAATTCCATGAAGGATCAATAATCAGATGATAGCTTTAAGTGGGTGAATAAGACAATGCTTATAAACCAAATACATAATGATGGGTTTAATAAACAATGTAAGAAACTATTAATCAAGTTATGAACTGACTAATGAGATGACAATCATTTTGCAATTAAAACAACTTGAATAAGAGTACATAAGAAGGGTGGAAATCTGACATTAATAGAGAGAGAAACTTGTGATTTGTATTATCATATGAAAAGTCTGTTACAAAGGTATAGTTCCTGTATCCAAAATCAAACCCTTACTTTATCAAAATGATAAGTATTTATAACCTTTACAATAGATCTCAGATCCCTAAAAAATGGATCTGGATTTCTAAATATAGAAGCAGAAAACAAAACTAAGGACAATAGGATAACTAAGAACTAGTTCCTATGAATCGAAATGTCTTCAAATCTTGTCTTCGACATCTGGGCTTCATCATTGCTATGTCTCTGATGTGTCATGGAGGAAAGGACACATGTCTTCAGTAGTTGGAAAACTTTCAACAGCTGTGAACAAAGCTTTGTTTGAACAATTAAGCATTCACCTCCAAAATCTCCACGAATCTTTGAAACTGAATATTTCATGATTTGGTGATTCATCTTTTTGATGTCCTCTTATCCTTTAAATCACCCCAAAACCGCTCTGTTCGAGTTCAAATCTTCAAAATTCTTACTCTGCGGTTTCACCAGCTATTTCGCCTTAGGATTTGCTAATTAGCCGATGAAAGCTTTGCTTTTCAACAACTAATTGGTTATAATTGTGCCTTCTGTGCTGGTGAAAAATCTGTTTTAATCAAATGAAAAACTTTCGTGTTCAAAATAAAAAATCATTGTTTATTTGATTAATCTCCTTGCAAATTTATAGCAACCTATGCCAGCACCTGTAAATCTGGATGTGTGGTAATTTTTTCCTTCAACTTTTTTATTTCCCTCTTCAGGTGCTTAGCTAACCACCATAAGCTATAATAATCCTTTGTGATCTTTTTCTTCTTCTTCTTATCCTTTCAGAGATTCCAAAAACTGGTTTGTTTTCTGTATTTTCCTTAGTTACATGCATGTACCCTTAGAAGAAATAGTGGCAAGTACAGATGTCCATACCATTTAGCATTTCCATCCAAGAATCAGTAGCATGGTCATAGGTTCCATTACCAATGTCTTCAATCTAGTCATAATTTGATCATTGATGCACATAATTTTGCCTTCTTTCTCGATCCTCAGAACACTTCAAATGAAATAAAGATTAAAATCTGGACAAGGAAGATTGGTTGCAGCTGTTGTTTATATAGACAAACAATAAACAATTAGCATTAAGGTTTGACTGTAAAATAGGTCAAATAGCCAAATATGGAAAAATGAATATGGGGTTAAGGTTACTTTCTTCCAAATAATTGCAAGCAACCTGCTCTGAAACTGTTTCTGTCATGCAAATACTAATTCTGGATATTTTTCCCTTTCTGAGACTATGACAAACATCAAGATAGCATGACATCTTCTGGCTCAACTGTTGCATTATGTTCTTACTCTTTACCATATCTGAAAAGAAGATTTAGCAACTGTTATAACATTTGGCCCTCGATCATAGTCAATGATTAATCATCACAAGGAGACATTACGATTATTCCATGTTTACATTAACCAATACCCTCCTAACTATTACCTTTCTAACTCATGATCTGGAATTTCTCATTTCAGAAATCCATGATAATCCGGGGATTTAAATATAAATATGGAAAAGGGTTTTGCAACATCTAAAACCTGATCAAGATCTAACTTGGATGTGTTTATGTTACACTGAAATCAAATGGATGAAGCCTTTGTTACTTCCTCGTCGAGCCTTCCAACAAAACCTACAATCTCTTACGCAACATCAGAGAAACTTTGACGGTGCATCAATACAGAATGAGAAGGGACTTAATGATATACTTGGTGTATCGACATGCAACTTGATTCGTGGATGATCTATGGGTTATGTGTCAACTTGTTTTCTAACACTGTTGATTTGAATTCGAGGCTATTGTTCATAGAATCGATGAGATATGTAGGAGATTGGCTTGGCATTCAACACAGGGCTTGGTATATATCGATTGATGAATTGACATGTGGACTGGGCTTGATTCAAATGCGTTTGCACATAAATCATAAAAATTGAGATAGAACTCATCGCAGCATGTGGCTTGATGTGTCAACATGTGTATCAGTTCATATCTTGACTCACATATTGGATGCATATCTTAGCTCGTGGTCCATAAAACCCAAGAGATCTTTAGCATGAGAACTGGCCTAGTGGCTTAGTTAAACATATGGCCTGACTTGTGGCTTGAATTTGTACGTTCACTTGTAACCTAACTCATGGCTTGGTTTTGAGTTCAATGAACTTGACTGACTTAGGATTTGGCATAGGTTTAGAATAACTTCAATCACCCATCATAAAAAAATGCATATTGTTATTTGAAAATGTTAAAGCCAATAAGGCTAAGATTATAGGCTATGCAACATTTATTTTGCCTTTTGTATTGAAGGTAAAGAGGAAGAGATCAAAGGCTTTCTGGGAAAGAGAGATCAATGTAAGCTGAATCAAGAATTTGGAGATAAAACACTGGCCATAAGACTAAGGAAAATGACATGTTTAAGTATGAACGAATGAAAATACCTCAAAATTTTCAATGTCATTTGAGGAGATAATAGAGAATACACCCGAAGTGATCTTTCAGATCAGGCGACTCGTGTCCACTTCGAGACTTCGACATTTAGGATTTTGGAACTTAGGGAATATTCTGGTGGCGAAGCTCTCGAAGTAAAACTCCCGGAGTGATGTAACTTTCTTACGTCACTTGATGACGTGGGATGAGTCGAGTGTCACTCTGATTCGTGATTTTCACGTACCTGAAATGCCGATTTCAACTTGACACTTGTCATTATCTGACTGTGCCACATGTCCTTGCTAATGTGGTATGTCAACATGGTCTGTCACATATTCTTGTTGACATGGTCTGCCACATGTCCTCTTGAATCGAACGATTGAGGCTTACTTCAGATGATACGGCGGTCAAAAATTTATTTCGGCTCTCCGGGCTTCGAGAATTTCAAATCTCAAAATGAAAATTCTTGAAGTGAGATTTTTTCGAAGCGTAATCTCCTCACATATTTAGACCGGAAGTGAATGATGTTCATTTGATCAATATCTTAGATCGATGACTCGATCTTTCTACGATGCTGCTTTGACTTGGTTTAAATCCAACGACCCTCCATATTTACTTATCCTATCCTTCCACTTAATTTGAACTGATGGCTGACGAAAATTCGAGTATGTCAAGAACTCAACCTTTCTGCTTATCCTTTCCTTCCACTTAATTTTAATATGATGGCTGATGGGAATTCGGATAATCGAGATCTTAGATATTTCTTCTTATCCTGTCCTTCCACTCAAAAGTGATCCAACGACCAACGGGTATTTAGATTCTCAAACCTTTTCCCCCGCTTATCCTATTATTCCACTTAAAGTGATCCAACGGTCATGAAGACACTTCGAAGCAGATCAACAATCAAGGATGATTGCAGAACCATAACTTGCGAGTGATTAAACTCGTCACCCACGTTCCGCAATTTGAAGTTGTGCGTTGTTGGTGAGTTAACCACAATCGTTGATCTTCAATCCTATAAGATCCTACGGTCCTGACTAATTGTGGGAATGGAAATAACATGATGTTTAATTATCCTTTCACTCTCCGCAATCTATCCTTGCCTTAGATTTGGTGATTGCGCATCCAACGATCATGCATTAATCCATCTTAATCTAATCATTTGTTCAATCAACCATAATCGTCGATATTTGAGTTTATGAGATCTGACGATCTAGACCGATTGTGGGATTGTAACCAATGAGTAGTTTAATTCTTCTTTTTCTCTCCGTAATTCATCCCTGCTGTTGATCTGGCGATTGTGCATCAACGGTCTTGATATAATCTGATTGTTGAATAATCCCCTAATGATTCTTCTGAGATTCATCGTCCCATCTCTTTTGAGATTTGCTATTCATTTTCTAAACCTACCGATATTTTATCTCATATTATCATCACATCAAAGACATCGACTGTTGAAATCAATGACAATACATCAATGACACTATGTCCAAGAATATCCCCCTTTTTCATTGATGGCAAGTCACAAACTTCATACAGAATCTCCCCCTGTGATGTTGCTTCTCTCCTCTGAAGTTAATCTCCCCCTTTGACATCAATGGAAAAGGATTTCTTCTCCTATGATCTGTCTGTCAAAATATTTCTGATCAGAGTCTTGAAAATTGGTAACTCTTCCTGTAATCACACTTTTCCTGTCATAACTGAATGAATCCTTTTGACGTTGATTGCTGTCTCCCCCAGAATAGTTTCCTACTGATGCATTATTTTCTTGAGAGATTTAGGTTGGAAGAGGGATTAATCCCAATTTTTTCCTGAGATATTCAAATACATCCCTGCTTAAAGGTTTTGTGAGAATATCTGCCACTTGTTTTGTATTGGAACATATTCCAATTTAATGTTCTTATGTTCATCTTGATCTCTTGAATAGTGGTATTTTATTGGAATGTGTTTAGATTTTGAGTGCTGAATAGGATTCTTGGAGAGACTTATCGTGCTTGTATTATCATAGTGGATAGTAGTAGGTTCTTCAAATACTATTTTGATGTCTTTTAAGGTTTGTTTCATCCATTCCACTTGTGTGCAACATTCTGCTGCTGTAATATACTCAACTTTAGTGCTAGACAATGAAATTGAGGATTGTTTCTTGCTTATCCAAGCTACCGGTGATTCTCCCAAAAAGAATTCTCTTCCACTTGTACTTTTTCTGTCATCTACACTACCTGCCCAATCAACATCTGAATAGGCTTTTAAAGTGAATGAATCCTTTCTAGGTTACCACAAACCAATATCTATGGTTCCTTTCAAGTACCTAAAGATTCTTTTTATAGCTTGAACATGGCTCTCCTTTGGTGTTGCTTGGAATCTAGCCACCATCCCAACAACTTTCTTGACATCAGGTCTAGAAGCTGTTACATAGATCAAAATCCCAATCATTGATATGTAGTGTTTTGGATCTACAACTTTGGACTCATCATCCTGACTCAGTTTGCATCCAATTTTCATAGGTGTACTAACAGGTTTGCAATCCTCTAACTGGAATCTCTTAAGCATATATTTAACATACTTAGACTGATGGATAAAGAATCCTCTTTTGGACTATATTATTTGTAATCCAATAAAGAAATTCAGTTCTCCAAGCAAGGGCATTTCAAATTCTTATTGCATCATCCTAGCAAAGTCCTTGCTCATTTTTTCATCATCACTGCCAAATACAATATCATCAACATATATTTCCACAATAATTATGTTATTACCAATAATTTTGAAATAAAAATTGTTGTCTGTTGATCCCCTTTTGAGGCCTTGATTTTGTAAATAAGAATCTAGCCTTGCATACCATGCTCTAGCTACTTGTTTTATCCCATATAGTGATTTCTTTAGTTTACAGACATAGTCTCCTTTGTTAGTTAATTGAAATCCTTCTAGTTTCTCAATATAGACTTCCTCTTTTAAGTTTCCATTGAGAAATGATGACTTGAAATCCATTTGGTATACTTTAAATTTTCTGTAGCTGGAGAAAGATAGGAACATCCTAATTGCCTCCAATATGGACACAGGTGCAAAGGTTTCTTCATAGTATACTCCTTCAACCTGAGCATGCCCTTTACAGACCAATCTAGTTTTGTTTCTGATTACTTTCCCATTCTCATTCATTTTGTTTTTATACACCCATTTAGTTCCAATGACATTTTTGTTTTTTGGTCTTGGAACTAGTTCCCAAGTTTGATTTTTTTCAATTTGGTCCAATTATTCATTCATAGATTTAACCCAATTCTCATATTTACATGCATCTTTGATTGAGCTGGGCTCAATATGTGACAATAATGTTATTTATGTTTGATACAATAGTTGTCTTCTTGTGTGCACTCCATTCATATCTCCAATAATCAGTTCTCCAAGATGATTCTTTTGAGTCATTCTTGAGGGTGTCTTTGTGTCTCTTCTTGGGAATTCCTCTCTTATCTCTTCTTGAATATCTTCTTCGTATTCACTCATATGCATATCATCATATTCCCTTTCTTTATTCTCTTCTACTTCTTCTACTTGTGTGCCAATTATCTCATCATCATCTTCATCTTCACTTTCAAGTATAGTCTCTTGATTTTTGATCCTCAACAGTTTTAGGTCATCCACCTTGACATCTTCACTCTCAAAAATCTTATGTGATATAATATTTTAGCATCCATACTCTCTTTTGTTATAATCATATCCAAGAAAAATACCTTCATCAGATTTGGCATCAAATTTTCCAAGATTCTCATCAAGTCTTTTGATGTAGAATTTACTTCCAAAGACCTTGAAGTATTTTACCGATGGAGCTCTTCCAAAACATAGTTCATAAGTAGTATTATCACTATTAATCCTAAGCTGACCTCTATTCAATATGTATACTGTTGTGCTCATAGCTTCCCTCCAATATCCATCATACAATTTGCTTCATTGAGCATAGTCCTTGCAGCCTCCTGAACGGTTCTATTCTTTCTCTCAGCAATCCTGTTTTGCTGAGGTGTTCTGGCAGTAGAGAATTGTCTTTTTATTCCATGGGTTTCACAGAAGAGATCAAACTCTTTTGAGGTTAACTCACCACCATTGTCTGATATAAGACTTTTGATTTTTGTCTCCTTTTCATTTTCAACAAGGGTTTTAAAGGCTTTGAATTTGTTAAGTGCTTCTTATTTTTCTTTGAGAAAACATATCCAACCCATTCTAGTAAAATCATCAATCAAAACCATAAAGTAAGACTCTCCTTGAAAACTCTTGGTCCTTGGAGGTCCACATAGGTCAGTGTGAACAATATCTAAAGGTTTTGAGGTTGTGTATTCTTTTTCTTTAAACCTTATTCTAGTTTGCTTCCCTAGTTGAAAGTGTCTACACATAGTATTTGAGGGCTTTATGATATTTGGCAAGTTTCTTACTGCACCAACATTGCTGAATTTTACTATATTTTCAAAGTTAATGTGCCCCAACCTTCTATTCCATAACCAACTTTCATCTACTAGATTTATATGACATTCTTCATTCAATTTTGCATCTAGTATATATACATTTTCGGGAGTTATAGGAGTAGTACCAACTAATTTTCCCGTGTCTTATCTCCTAATCTCACATTTATGGGAATCAAATATGCAGAAGTGCCCCTGATCATAGGTTTGGATGACACTTAATAGACTAGGTTTCAGTTTTTCAACAAGCAACACATTTTTGGCTTTGTCCTTTCCCAAACTCATAGTGCCTTTCCCAAGTATGTTACCTAAAGCATTGCCACCAAATGTAACTTTACCCTTTTGTTTCTTTAAGTCTAAAAACTTGTCCTTGTTACCTGTCATATGTTTTGAGCACCCATTGTCAACATACCAAAGGTCTTCTTTATCTTGGGATTTTAAGGAAATAAGACATTCCCTTTTTGATTTTTTTTCTCTCCAAAGTTTGTTTTTCTCTCTAATGAACTTTGGTTGTTTTGAAACTTCCATTAATCTGAAATTAATGGCCTTATGTCCATAGTTATGACATATGAAGCATTCTAGGTCCCCTTCTTGGAGAGGTTAAAAGGAGTTATAGTTTCTTCTTTTAACTCGATTTACTGCTTGTTTATCTTTAAGGTTATAGTTCTTAACCTTTAGATATTTTCTTC
Source organism: Picea engelmannii (assembly GCA_009831015.1). Lineage (NCBI taxonomy): Eukaryota > Viridiplantae > Streptophyta > Pinopsida > Pinales > Pinaceae > Picea > Picea engelmannii. The sequence goes on along the minus strand of ML778059.1, from coordinate 1,148,223 downwards.
TATATGCTCTACAATTCATAGATTTGTGTCCGAAGTTAGAGCATGCAAAGAAATAACCAAAGAAAATGCGAGGATACCTGTTTTGATAAACCTTCTTTGGTATTGTCTTGTTTTCCTTCTTGATGGGTGGAAGTAGTCCTCTGGAGTTCTGGCCATTATTTGTCTTCTCTTCATTTTTCTTCTTGAATGTACCGAGGAGAGAATCTGCAATGAGATTTTGAGTTGACTTGGATTTTTTCTTGAGAATCATCTATTCCATTTTTATTACCTGAATCCCTTTGTGTGGTAATAATCTTATCCAATATTTTAGAGTTATTCTCATATCTTGTTTGAATGAGTTTTGTATCAAGTTCTTTTCTTAGGTGAAATATTTCTGCCTCCATTCTTTCACAGGTTATTTGTTTTTCTTTAAGAGACTTTTCTAGACTTTCTTAAATCCTATTTGCTTCTAGGATTTGTTTTTTCAGGTTTCTCATGAGTTTCTCCATCTCCTCTTCTTTATGTTCATGTTTTTATTTTTGTTCAACCAAAAACCTTTTCAGCTGTCTATATCTGGTTTTGTATTTTCTTAATTCATCCAAGGCACTGAGAAATTCTTCTTTCATATTAACTTATGATTAATCTTATGAATCTTTCTCATGTTTAATGTCTTCTATATCATTAGACTCTTCAATACCTAGAAACATGACTTCATCATCATCACTGTCACTAGACTTTGATGAACTATTATTTTTTTCTTTTGAGTAAAAGTTCTTTTTCCCTTTGTAAATTTTTTTCTTGTAGTTGGGTTTTTCCTTTTTCTTGTACTGTTTGGTTTTGTTTTATTGATCTTCAGGGTCCTCCTTGGGATAGGGACACTTAGCTTAAAAATGGCCAACCTTACCATAGTTAAAAAATTTGAAAGGGAGCTTGCCTTTGTACTTCCCTGATCCTTTCTAAAGTTTTTTAATGAGTCATTCAGTTATGACAGGAAAAGTGTGATTACAGGAAGAGTTACCAATGGTCAAGACTCTGATAAAAAATATTTTGACAGACAGATCATAGGAGAATAAATCCTTTTCCATTGATATCAAAGGGGGAGAGTAACTTCAGAGGAGAGAAGAAACATCACAGGGGGAGATTGTGTATGAAGTTTGTGAGTTGCCATCAATGACAAAGGGGGAGATTGTTGGACATAGTGTCATTGACTTATTATCATTGATGTCAACAATCAATGTTTTTGATGTGATGATAAGATGAGATAAAAGATCAGGAGGGTTAGCGAATGAATATCAAATCTTAGAAGAGATGGCATGATGAATCTCAGAAGAATCGTTGAGGGATTATTTAACGATCAGATCATATCAAGGCCATTGATGTTCAATCTCTAGATCAACAACATGGATGAATTGCAGAGAGAGAAAGAAGAATTAAATGACTCGTTGGTTACAATCCCGCAAGCGGTCTAGATTGTAAGATCTCATAAACTCAAATATTGATGATTGTGGTTGATCCAACAAATGACCAGATTAAGTCGGATTAAGTCATGATCATCATATGCGCAATCACCAAATCTACGATAGGGATAGATTGTAGAGAGTGAAAGGAGAATTAAACATCATGCTATTTCCAATCCCACAATTAGTCAGGACCGTCAGATCTTATAACTTCAAATATCGACGATTGTGGTTAACTCACCAACAATGCACAACTTCAAATTGAGGAATGTGGGTGATGAGTTTAATTACTCACAAGTTATGGTTCTGCAATCATCCTTGATCGTTGATCTGCTTTGAAGTGTCTTCATGACTGTTGGATCACTTTAAGTGGAAGGATAGGATAAGAGGGGAAAAATGTTTGACAATTCGAATACCCAAATACCTATTGGTCGTTGGATCACTTTTGAGTGGAAGGACAGGATAAGCAGAAAGATCTGAGATCTTGATTATCCGAATTCTCGTTAGCCGTCGGATTAAAATTAAGTGGAAGGACAGGATAAGAAAAAAGGATGAGTTCTCGACATACTCGAATTTCCGTCAGCCGTTGGATCAAATTAAGTGGAAGGATAGGATAAGTAAATATGGAGGGTCGTTGGATTTAAATCAAGTCAAAGAAACATCACAGACAGATCGATCCGTCATGATAAGATCTTGATCAAATGAACATCATTCACTTCGAGTCTAAAGATGTGAGGAGATTACGCTCTGGAGAAATCTCACTTCAAGAATTTTCAGTTTGAGATTTGAAATTCCCGAAGCTCAGAGAGTCGGAGAGGACATGTGGTAGACCACGTTAGTAAGGACACATGGCACCGTCATATAATGACAAGTGTCAAGTTGAAATCGACATTTCAGGTACGTTCAAATCACGAATCAAAGTGACACGTGGCAAAAAGTTGGCTCATTGTTATAACCCTAAATTGCACCACACATGCTTACCTGGCATTAGGCCAACTCATATCCCTTCTTTGCCAAAACTCTGCTGAACAACTCTTTGCAAATCCTTTTGTGTCAAGGCCCACGTGCCCTAACCCATTACTGCACGTGTGTACATGCTGGCTAACTCACAATAGCCCGCATGTACCTAACAAAGCACGAAAAAAGGAAAGTTGCCGACGGAACAAAAAGATATGGGTCAGTTAACTAAAACTCCCGGCCATGCATGGCCAAGGGTTTGTCCAAAACCCTAGCTCCTTCTAGCCTATAAAAGAAGGGGTAGGGGTACCATTTGGAGGAGGAAAAAATATAGCGAAGAAACTCTACCCATTTACACAATCCATTGTCCCAACCCTTTAGCCTTTCATCATGCCAAAGGAGATTTAACGCAAAGAAATTGAAGGACAGAAGAAGAGGAGCCCAGGATTAGGTTCAAGGAGTCGTGGTCGGTCTCAACTTTTGTAAGTTGATTCACTTTTAGTAATAAAAATAATTCTTTTCCCATCCCAATGCATGAATTGTCTATGGTTTGATTAATTTATGCTTGATTTCTAACCCTTGAGTATAGAAGTAGCATGCATGCATAGTTTTTGTTTGTCTTGAGTGTAGGTTATCTTTGGAAGGAGCAACGCAAGCAAGTAGTCAAGCACAACGGAGGATCTACATCGAATGTCGGTAATAAGGTAGGTGGTCCTTTCCCTTGCATTTACTGAGAAAAAGGGATTTAAATCTTGGGATGTAGGTAAAAAAATAGTTTCTATTCGGTCAAATCTGCATGCAAGTCTGACCCTAGTTTGCTAGTCCGTAGGGTGTTTTTCCCAACAACAAAATTGGCGACCATACTGGGAAGAATACTCTTTAGGGTTCCTGGATTTATTCAAGTTTTTTGGGTAGCTTAAAGATTAGGTTTTCTGTTTTTCTTTGCCTATCTTTTTCTATAAGGTCTGAGCTAGCAGGGAGTCTGGTTTTCCATACCAGCTTTCCCTAACTGTATTTTTTGAGACACATAGAGATACATGTGGCCTACAGAAGGCCTGCACGCTTGTACCTGCGCCCTATCCTCTGATAGCCCGCGTGTGAACGCTAGCTATAGAGATAGTAGTAGCGTGTAGGAGTTTAGAGAACCTTAGAGGTAGTGCTCCTCTTCTTTGTCAGAATTACACATTCTCAGGGGGTTTTCTGGAATCCTGTTTGAGTCTTGCTGGTTCACAGTCCTATCTCAGATTGCTTTCTTTTTTCCTTATTATTTTTCCTTGCATTATTTGTTTTTCTGTTAGAAAAAGTAGCCAAGCCTTCAAGAGATCCTGGTTATCAATACCAGAGGCCTCTTCCTAGTCTGGACTGCCTGTTTTCATATTTTTCCTTAGAATTTAGATATACACGCGGCCTGTACAAGGTTAGCCTGCGTGTACATGCTTTCTGTCTCTGTTTAGCACGCATTTGCACGCGTGCTGTTTTAGTGATAGTCACGTGCCTGTATGGGCTACTTTTTTCTCAGGGTGGGGCACTCATCCCCTCCTTTGATAAGAAGTATTCCTCTCAAGTGTTTGAAACTGTGTTTGAACAGTCAGTAGCTTAGGCTTCATCTTCCCCTTAGCTTGCTTTTTCTCAGTTAAAAGTTAACAGAAAAAAAAATATATATATTTTATGGTTTTTAGACAAGCGTGAGAATCATTGTTTGTTCGATTACCTTTGTGTGATTTTTTCAATCTGATTCTTTGTGATTTGTGCTTTAAGCCATAATTGTTTTTCTTGGTTTTTTGCTTGTCGGTATTTTCCCTTTTTGCTTTACTAGCACTTAAATAAAAAAAATCTCTTTTCATTTTCTTCTTTGGTTGAAGAGTGCGTTTCTGCATCATTAGCTAGGGAAAAGTCTTTTATTTTGTAAGTTTTTTCACACTTAGATCATAAGTAGCTCGTAGTCGAGCAAAATTCCTTTGAGTTTGCTACATAAAATCTTAGAAAAAAAAAAAAAATCTTTCTTTGTGAAAAGTTGTTGAAATTTTGCATTTAGTAAAAGTTTTTGTTTCCATATTTTTCATTCATTTTTGCTTTCGTCTTTTACATATCATTAGTTTCACTCTCATACCCCTTGATGTAAGATAAAGCCATAAAAGAAACGCTAATTTTAAAATCTACTAGACTTTTATGTTTGTAGGGTTCACAAACTAGTTCAGGACTAGGGCCTTGGATTAGATTGGAGAGGAAACTCTTCAAGGCCATTCAAAACCAAACATTAGAGTCTGAGATAGGGAGTGTCTAAGTCTAGTTTCATGGAATTTATCCGGGACCCCCCTCTAACACATGGGATAAACAAGAGGTTGCGTGCGGAAAGGTAGTGGAGATAACCCCTCCAAAGCCGGACCAATCGTAGTGGAGAACACATATAGATGGCTTGTTTTGGGATTCCGTCGTTTGCATTTGCCATAGGGCCTCGTGGGTCTCAAATCCATTTGAGGTCCTTAGTTGTCTTTCAGACCATTTGCTCTCGATATGCTTGACAGGTTTCGGGTTTGATACCCTACTCATTGTGGTCTACCCGACTTTTGATTGTACCTGCATGGTGACTGCTCACGTGCTGGCAACCTAGTTGCCAATCTTTTTAGGGACATACACAGGTGACTGCGGGGGTATACTGTGGTACCTAGGACATACATTGGGCCACGCTTTGCAGAGTATACCTGGAGGGTGCTTCCGTGTTCGAGTTGCACTTGCACCGGTAAGTTTCTCTAGTGTTGGTTGTTGTAATTGTTCTTCCAAATAGTTTAGTGATTGCTTGTCTTATCTCTTAGGGGCTTCTTTTTTAGTGTGTGTTACTTTTGAACATTTAGAATACCTTAGCGTGTCTTGGATATTCTCACACAATGGAGGATCCTGAGCTCCACCGGTCACGAAGGCTTCTTGGCCTGCCGCTGGTTACACTGGAGCCATCCCCGCTACCATTAAGGCAGAAGATAGACCAACAAGGGTCTTTTGAAGAGACCGGGTTACAAACCTTTGTGCCTGAACAAATCTCGGAGGAATCAACCGCCACTCTTGGCTCGGTTGAAACCCCAACCACTGATATCTTGGCACCGTTTATTGTACCAATCCAATTTCATGAACGCCAAACAGTGCCTCACACAGCTATGGAAACAAATGTTGTTACTTCTACTGGGAATTCTTCAATTCCCACCACAGTTTCTACCACAGGAGAGTCATCTCCTAACCTACCATTGTCGGTCCCAGCCACCATGGTCTCAGCTGCAACTACGTCACACAGTGGACCGAACCCGTCTATGGCGGCGACCACAACTCCCTTCACACCTAGTGCAACAGGCCCTCCGTTCTCATACGGTATGCCTAGTTCAGGTACAAGTCCTGCACTAACCTACTCCACTTTACAGACTTTGGGTCTGGGGGCAGGGAGCTCTAACGCTCCTCTGCAAGGTCACCTTGGGGGCACTCCTATCCCTTTTAATGCTTTTCCTTACGCAGGAGGTCATATTCCTCCTTCATCCCCTTCGCTTGGTGGTCCGTATCAGCAGTCCACCGGGCAACCTACACACACTAGTTTATTTGGAGTAGGGAGTCAAGGAACACCTGCGCAAAGTATGCCAGTAGGTTCGACATCGTTCTCTTGGAACGAGACATTTGGTAATAACACTTTCTCATCCACCACTTTTTTGACTGGGGGCAACCCCATTTTTGGACAATCTACTGCTGTGCAGGGTACTATTCCTGCATAGGGGGCACACATAGCAGGACCTTGGAACTCAGGGCAAGGATCCGTTCCTTCCTCTGGAATGCTGTTCTGGGGTAATTCTTTCCACAGTCAATGGAGCCCTGGACAGACTACTATGCCTCTCCCAGCAGGACCAGTATGGGGTAATCCTTCCCAAAGTCCTTCGAACACGATGCATGCCCAACATTCTGTGTCCTTCTTGGGAAATCAGCCGATGATGTCTCCACAGATGAAAAATCCTTATGCTGTTCAGGGCCATGGTTTCTACCAGAATATGGGACAACAACCAAACTTTTCTTGGCAACCTAGTGCTAGTCAAACTCCAGGACCCTTTTTCCCTGATTATCAGCAGCAACCCAAACTACCATTCCTGGCGACTTTACACTTGCCAAATTTGACAAGGTTGTTAAATGATCCTATTTTTCATGATCCACGTTGGCCTCCTATGCCGATGAAGTTTCCTTCGGACATTCCAAAGTTTGAGGCCAAGCCTAATGAAGATCCAGGTGATCATGTGACTACTTTTCATCTTTGGTGCTCATCTAACTCATTGAAAGATGACTCCGTACAGTTGCAATTGTTTCAACATACTCTTATTGGGAGTGTCGCGAAATGGTACATCGAGCTCGATTGCTCAGGATACTCTTCTTTTGGCGAACTGACGATGGCCTTCCTTAACCATTTCCAGTTACCTGTGAGATACGACATTGGCACATAGCTACTCACCAATTTCGAACAGACAACAACGGACCATATCTCTGATCATATCCGAGAGTGGAGACGCAGGAAGAGTTTAATCAAGGTACCAGTCCCACCAGCATTCCTACTGGAGTGGTTCGTTAAGTCTTTGGTCCCACAGTTATCCAAAGACGTTGTGACATCTAGAGTTTTCTCCAAGGAAGATGCCATCATGAGGGCTCAACATTTTGAGCTCATCTGTTCTCAGTCTGGTTTATTATACAACATCTTGCCAGATGCGCCACGTTCGATATTGGATAAAACTAGACAGAGAGCTGGACCACATGCCGATGGTATTGTTGGTTCAGCACAAACTAATCCCGTTGAGCAATTGACAAAACAGTTGCAACAATTATCCATACAACACATAGCGGCCAACCAAACTACTGCTTTGGATGCTCCCCCTACCCAAACATCAGAAGTACACACCGTGCAGTCGACTAACCCAAAGGCCACCCAACATCCTGAAGGGAAGAAAAAACAACGAAAGAAGGGTAAGGGGGATAAAAAACCCACTGATAATGCTGGCGGGGACAACACAGAAAAACGAAAGGCGAGGTATCCGAGCAACTTGTGTGTGAAAGACCACCCGACCCATCTGTGTCCTCGACTTGCAGAGGCCCAAAAGTTTGTCACACAACAACATCAGGCAATGTTGACTAATCCCTTTCAACATGGGAAAAATCTAACTCAAGCCTCTACAAGCACAGAAGGGGGCAGCCAAGAAACCGACCTGCCTCCAAACAATCCCTCATCCGTGAATGTATATATGGTTAGGGGTGATGCTTTCATATCAACTAGAGCGCACGACTATAGTAAACCAAGCGCTTTTGAGAAGGGTAAAGAAGCTGATCTCCCATCTCTTCCTCTACAGATTGAGAAGACGTTGGGAGAAACAATGACACACATTCCAAAGGGTGCATTTAAAAAACCTTCTCACAACCCAAACGCAAGGGCCACCCAGAATTACTCTGTGGTGGAAGATTTATCACAAACCCCTTGTGCGATGTCTGCTTTGGAGGTCCTCCAAAGCTGCCTTGCTCAGAGGAAATCCTTGTTAACCTCTTTGGGCTCTACCGAGACTTGTAATCCGGGAACCATCATGTTAGATACAACTGACTTAAAACCTCGTCTGCCTTACCACGTAGCGTTTCAGATAGTAGTGGCTCATCCCACGAAATTTTTTACACAGAATATCTTCCGCACGGTGGTCAACGAGGGCGCCTCGACATGCGTTATGTCATTAGCATGCTGGAAGGCCATTGACCAGCCTGCTTTGTCTCCATCACCTACTCTCCTCACTGCTTTCGATGGTCATTCTTTCCGACCACATGGCATCGTTCCTTCTTTCCCTATGCAGTTAGGAGGGAAAACCGTGTGTGTCGAAGTAAAGGTAGTCGATGCTCCCCTCAACTATAATCTCTTGTTACGATGGAGTTGGACTTATGCCATGCAAGCTGTGGTTGCTACAGTTTTCCGAGTCTTGTTGTTTCCACACGAGGGTCGGATAGTGACCATTGATCAACTATCTTTCTCCAGACTTGACCTAGATTTGGGGGCATCCATGGTCCTGATGATTGATAATCCTCAACCAGGTGTCGTTAATGTAGGAGTTGGTTTGTGCCCGTCCTTGATGGGTACCTTCGATTACCCACCTCCTCATGATGACGTCAAATTTATATCTAATCACCATAAGGTTGAGATTTTTCAAGTTTCGTCATTTTGCACGACTTACTTTGAGGATCCTTGGATTCTTCCTTCCCCATCATCCACGATGGATGAGACAGGGCACCCTGGCATGTCCATGCGCAGTGTACTCTTTAGTCTAGCAAGCTTCAAATAACCCTGATCCGACTCTTGCACAAGAGTTAGATCCACTTCTAGAGCCTATTTGGGCTCAGGGTTCTCTCGCTAACGTCGATTCGATAGACTTAGTCTTGCCTTCTGACGAAGCAGTAATCGAAGCAATGACTAGTCCAGACAATCCTTGGGAAGATCTTCATCACAGATCATATTTTCTCCCAGAGTTAAGTCAAATCAAAGCAGGAGAATTCATCGTTACCATGACGGGAGGTCAACCATGTCCTATTAATCTCTTAGCTATGCAGGAAATTTATGCTGAGAGCAATATGGCGACTATCGCTGAAACTATACCCATCAACATCTCCCGAAACCATGGCGTCATGGAGAATGTCTTCGTCAGAGAGGATTGCTCCCCCAAAGAGATTCAAATTTACACGGATCTTTTCAAAGAATTCCGCGACTTTTTTTCCTGGTCTTATGAGGAAATGCCAGGTATCGATCCGAAAATAGTTGAACATGAAATCACAACGTATCCTGATGCCAAGCCAGTTTGAAAAAAACTTCGTCCAGTCAATCCCAAGAAAGCAGCAACCATCAAGATCAAGGTTGAGAAATTGCTAAAGGTAGGTTTTATTTATCCTATCCATTTGAATCAATGGGTGTCAAATCCTGTGCCGGTCAATAAAAAACAAGGCACGATTCGTGTATGTACCGATTTCCGTGATTTGAACAAGGCATGTCCCAAAGATAATTTTCCAACACCATTCGTTAACTAGATCATTGATGAATGTGTCGGTTGTGAATTCTTTTCTTTCATGGATGGTTTTTCGGGATATAATCAAATCCAAATCAAACCTGAAGACCAACATAAAACGACATTCATTTGTCCGTGGGGTACATTCGCATATCGTAAGATGCCTTTTGGCCTTAAAAATGCTAGAGCCACATTCCAGTGGGCCATGTAGTTTGCTTTTCATGACCTCAAGAATATAGTCGAGGCCTATCTAGATGATTTAGCATCACGCTCTCGCAAGCGCATGGATCATCCCACACACCTTAGACTAATCTTCGAACGCTGTCACTACTTTAGGATTCGCTTGAATCCAAACAAGTGCAGCTTCTGCGTAACGTCATGACGTTTGTTAAGTTTCATTGTATCAACAACAATGATCATGGTCGATCCTCTTAAGGTGGAGGCAATAATCCAGTTGCCCCCCCCACGCACAATCCTACAACTTCAGAGTCTACAAGGCAAGGCAAACTTTTTACAACGCTTCATCGCCAACTATGCCGAAATCACCAAGGGCTTTATGCGTTTACTAAAGAAAGATGTTCCTTTTTTCAGGGACGAAGCCGTTCAACGCTCTTTCGACGCATTAAAACACTCCCTCACAACTGCACCTCTGCTATGGCCACCTAACTATAACAAATATTTCTCATTATATCTGGCTGCCTCAGAGTCAACCATTGGCATGGTTTTAGTTGAGGAAGATGATTCGTTCTCAGAATACGTGATCTATTACCTGAGCCAAGGCCTCGTAGGACTGGAACTTAATTATTCTCATATCGAAAAACTTGCGTTGGCAGCAGTTCATGTTGTTCAATGGTTCCGTCACTATGTTCTGTTTTGCAAGACCACCGTCATTGTTGTTGTGAATCCATTCCAGTACATGTTGACACGATGAGTTATAGGTGGAAAAATCAGTAGATGGATAGTCATCCTCCAAGAATTTGACTTAGACTTCATTTCATCCAAGTCCAAGAAGTCATTGGTCTTTGCAGAGCTTATTTCAGAACTTTTGGTTGAGTTAGGTGACGTTGTGCTTGAGGAATCGCCTATCCGGGGAGATATGTTTTTGATTGCATATTTAGATCCCTGGTACGGAGATATACTTATCTACCTCTAGACTTTGAAATTCCCCACCTCTGCTTCTCGTGACGAGCGTCAACAGATACGCCATCAGGCTAAGAATTATCTCATACTCCATGATACGTTGTATTGGAGAGGTGTAGATTGCATCTTACGTCGATGTCTCACTCATGAGGAGGCCATCATCGTGCTCAACGATTGCCATACTGGAGCTTGTGGCAGTCATTTATCTGGGTTGGCAACAACCCAAATAATTCTACAAGCAGGTTACTTCTGGCCGACACTTATCAAAGATTGTATTGAATCGGTCAAGAAGTGCCATCCGTGCCAAATCTTCTCTCGGAAGATGAGGGCACATCCCGCTCCTATGTTTCCTGTCATCACAGTTGGTCCCTTCACTAAGTGGGGGAATGATTACACTACATGCAACCCCCCGTCATCAAGGGGGCACCGCTATATCATCGTAGCTGTTGACTACTTCAATAAGTGGGTCGAAGCTATGCCAACGTTTAAAGATGATGGAGAGACTGCAACTCTCTTCTTATTCAACCAGATCATATCAAGGTTTGGCGTCCCAAGAGAGATTGTCACTAACCATGGCAGTCACTTTCAGAACCAAATGATGATCAAATTAACATCAAATCTTGGGTTACGGCAGGAGCATTCATCACCTTACTACCCCCAAACCAATGGGCAGGTAGAAGCTGTAAAAAAAACTCTTAATACTATTCTACAATGAACTATCAACTCAGCCAAGTCAAATTGGCATTTGATGTTATACTCGACATTATGGGCTTACCAAACATCTGTTAAGACTGCAACCAGTTTCTCTCCTTTTCAACTCGTTTACGGACTGGAGGCAGTCTTGCCCATCGAATGTCAGATCCCATCTCTCAAATTGGTAGTCCAGTTATTGCCAGACACTTCCCCACTTGAAGAATGGTTAGTACACCTTGAGCAGCTCGATGAGCAGCGTCACGATGTGGCCCTGGCCAATGAGGCTCACAAACATAAGGTCAAGTGTCAATATGATAGGTCCGTTCATCCTCAAATTTTCTCTGAAGGTGACCTTGTCCTGGTCTATGACCAAGACAAGGACCCCCTGGGGGCAGGAAAGTTTAAACCCATGTGGTTCAGACCCTTCATTATAAAATAGGTATTAAAAAAGGGTGCTTATCATTTGGTTGATTTTGAAGGGAATGCTTTGGCGGAGCCTAGAAATGGGCTCTACCTCAAGAAGTATTACTCATAGATAGGTCACTATGGGTAACGTTTTGTAACATATGTATAGACTTTGTACTATTACTTTTTAAGTTTCTTTTAAGTGTTATGGATGTGTCATTGATGTTATCTTTCATCAATATGGCAGATGTCAAGTGATTTCGAGGTGTTTGTTGGGTATGCAGACGGTGCTAGTCGACACACGCGGAGGCTTGCCTCTGCAGCTTGGGTAATCTTTACACCTCAGGGCTAGTTGTTATCTTCCGGAGGTATATGCTTAGGTGACACCACAAATAATGTCGCGGAGTATAGTGTAGTTATTGAGTTGCTTTGTGATGCCTTGTCATTGGGTATCTCTCATCTCCGAGTCTATCTCGACGCTCAACTGGTTGTGTCACAGCTAAACAGAGTATACCGGGTTCATGATCCAACTTTACACCGACGATTCCTTAGGGTACGTCTCTTAGAATGAAACTTTGATTATATTACATATTTTCATGTTCCTAGGAGATTAAACCAAATTACAGATACTCTAGCTAATCAAATTTTAGATTGACATCTTGCACACATATAAAAGAACATTGACATAAACATGTAAATACATTTTTGCACATAGAATCCATAAGACACAAAAAGATAAAAACCATATATAAACATCAAAAAATAACCAGAGTACATAGATGGACGCAAGCGCCTAAAAAATAGGAATAGTAACGAGTCACCGGGCTTATGCCCTCAAAAAATATATACAAGTAAGTGCTCGGGGCACATAAAAAGTCTAAGTAGGTTTAGGGCCTATGGGCCCTGTTATAATCATCCAAAACACAGGCTGAATGACTAAACAATCAGACCCATGTTCGAGGTGCCCCCACTACATGAGGCTGCATGGATGGCGGCAGGTCCTCTATCTCTGCCATCGGGACCGTGCGAGTGAGCATAGTGAAGTTCCGCTCAATTCGTCTAAGGATCCTCTCGGCCTCTCTGGTTGGGAGGTTCCCTGCTACTACTGCTCCCCCAACGGCGGCATATGCAACTTCTGGCCTTGGACGACGCCTGTTTCATGCATAATCGACAGGTCGCACGGGTCCCACATCTACATGCAACAAACGTTTATCCGTCAAATACTTTGGCATACAAAAAAAATGATATATATAACAAAAAGACATAAAAATTACATATGCAAACAAAAAAAATACAAAGGTGGAGACTTACCCATCTCCCCTCGCTCCTCACCAAGAGGCATGGGTATCTCAGGATCTCTAGAGAAATCTATCCCTGCATATGGGTAGTCCTCAATCACAGGGATCTGTCGTGACAACCAAGCAAAGAAATCATCGTCGAAGGACTTAACGATCCTTCCACCACCTTGTCACGGCAGTAATACTGCCCATCTACACACTGTAGGGAAAGAGGCCCGATGTCCTTGTACTACAACCCGAGGACTAAAAATCGAAACTCTCTCAAAAAAGAACGAACACAAGATCATCCCAAACCCGAAGTTCCTCTGTGTCCGCTATCAACAATCTGTCAATTGCCTCTTCATGCACTCGAGAAGTGTGGTACTCTAGTCAAAAATCTGTGCATTCATGCACTGGATGGCACAGTTCATCTGTGCGCACGACGCCTGATGCAAGGCTGCTGAGCCAGTAATCCGCCCAATCAGTAACAATATAGTCTGTAGCACTAAGCTAGTAATCTTACTAATAGGTACCTGGGAGCAGGGATGATTTTAAGGATGGAAATTTATTTTTAAATGTAGAAATCTTGGCGAATCTTACTAATCCTTCATGTGCCAACTATAAATGTTTGGCGATAATTTTGTAAAAATATTCAAATTTCTAAGTATTTTATATAGTTTTTATAAAATTTTGATGATTTTTAAGGTAAAATAAATTTATGCTATAGAATTTGGGCAAATATTTTTTAAAATAGTGAATCTTGTTTTTGGAAAAACCATGGAAAATTATCCCATGAGCGAAATTTAGCCCCTAAAATCATCCCTGCCTGGGAGCCCACACGGTCAGTCCCAACCTCACAATGCTTAGCTATCAGTTCCGAGATCTTGCTCGGCCCCACAGGAAACGTCCGGAAGTTGACTGGTTCCCTTCTCCTTGAGAGGCCAGTCAGAAAGTAGATATCCTCGGTGGTGGGCACCAGTGATTGCCCCTCTAGCATAAATGCCTCTACATCAGGGTACCAATAGTCAATCAAGGCATTCAATAGCCTTGGTTATGCACGTATAAATGGACATAGAAAGAATTTGAGTAAACCGCATTGCATTAACACGACCATGACATTTGGATCTGCTGCAACCAACTCACTGATTACCTCATGCCCCCTTTCCCTCCACTAGACATACATCCTGCCAACACAACAAGGTAAAGGAGGGTCAATACTTGCTTTTGGTTTTCTTTTCACTACAAAAGGGGGGTACACACGGGTTGTAGAGGTGACAGTCACGTGTACATGCAGGCAGACTTTACTCTGCCTGAATGTACACGCGACTTGTCTAGAGACATCCCGTGTGTACCTAGGGCTGACCTTTTTAAGGTCGATGCCCACCCAAAAAATAAACTAAAAACCGAAATTGAAGTATTGAATAGCTAGATAAGGGAGTTTTTACTTACTTGGTCCAAGCAGAAGTTTGTTTCGTCCATTGTAGCTTTCGGAATCACTGTTTTTGGCAAAGGGGGTATTTTGGCTCCAGAGTCAATTCCCAAATCAGCAATGGTGATAATGAGCTGCCAACTTCTATTTATAGACTTTTTGGCCTCTTTTTGTTGTCACTTTTTTGGCCTCCCTTATCAGTTTCTTTATACCAAAAACCATTTAGAGTGATTCAGGAGTTATATGGGAGGGATTTGATAGGGTATTGGGACAATTTTTTTTGAGTTTTGAGAAAATATTGACGGTCCATAAAAAATTTAAAAAATCAACTTGAGCATATAGGTTATGTTATCACCCCAACTTTTGCGCCTTGTTGTCTTTTTCCTCTACTATAGGATCGATCCCATCAGGTTGTGACACAGAACCATCATATTTGCTTTAGAAGTGTCATAGCTTGGCGGTAGAGCTTACCAGAACATGGATGCCCTAGGTAGGTCCTGGTTGCATTATGGTGTCCATGCCGTTTCTAAAAACACTGTAGGCTCGAGAGTCCATATAGTCTTTGCTGAATATGAGTTTGAGCCTCATTTGCATGATTATTTTTCACTCTTTGTCTCACCCTCAGGACTCCCAAAAATAACGGGTCTCCTTTTAATCCCTTTTTAGACCCTCTAAAAATGATAATATTATCGAGCGATCTTGTGGCCTTTCACGCTCGTTAAACTGAAATTTGAAGTCACGTTTGTTCGGCGATAGTTTACCCCTTTTTTGGTCCGGATGGTCAATTGTACGAACAAAGGTATACTCTATCAAATTCCCATTCTTTATAAGAGTACTCTCAGGTATAATTTTATTCCTTTTTCGGGCCTGAGGGACTAAATTTACGAAAAAGAAACCCCCACAGAGTCCATAGTTAAGCTCTTTTCAGACTCCCTAAAATTGAAAAGATCGCCGAGTGACCTTATTCTTTCACACTTGTTAAATTTGTCTAGAAGAATATTCCTGATGGAGTCCATAGTTAAGCTTTTTTTAGAATCCTTAAAAGTGAAAAAATGGCCGAGTGATCTTGTCCTTGTCACACTCGTTAAAATGGTTTTGAATTGACGTCTAATCGGTGCTAGTTTACCCCTTTTTTGAACCGACTAGACTATTGTCGAAAAAGGTACCCCAGCAGAGTCTCCTTTTATGTTTTTTTAGACTCTCTAAATATGAAAAACCACCGAGCTTCCCTTCTCTGGGCTCGTTAAACTTACATCGAAGGACGTTACCATTGTGTGTTCTATCAACCGCATTTTCATACCTTATCCACCAGCCTTGTGACAGTTTGCTTCTACGTCTTAACACCTTTGGCCGCCAGAGGATTTTCCCCGAGTATCATTTTACCAGAACATCAATCTTGTCCTTGTTCCTTGAGCTTGTATGTTTGCAGTACTCGTTCCTCCATTGTAACGTAATATTCCTTTATTCTTTTTCCAAAATTATCAAAAAGAACAAAAAAATAAAATATACCCCAAAAAGAGGATGGGAAAAGTATTTTCTTTATTGGAAGC
>ML778059.1:1101343-1132246 GCA_009831015.1 Picea engelmannii | reverse complement strand
AAGGGAAGTTTGTCACTAAGCCTGAGTCGGCCCCTCTGCAATATGTCTCTTGTCCGCATACCCGGCCATCCTGAACGTCCAATCAAGTCCTTGTTCGAAATCACTGAAGCCTTCAGTCCGATCATCAAGATTATCAAGTCCATGACCGGCGAGCCATCAAAGACCTATGGGTAGTGCAGTCGTACACTCATATTAAGCTCCTACCCAAGTTTTGGAAGATTTTGAAGTTGTTGCTCGAGCTCTGAAGTCTAGCCATCAGGCCAAATTAGCTTCTGGAAGATGGATACTCTATATGTATATCTTTCTGATTTCGAGATGTAGCTTCACTGTGTATTATTCGTGGTTACTCTTTATAGTTATTTGACATGGATCTACAGTGTATTTGATTGGTAGCCATGGTTTTGTTTTATCCCAAGCATGGGTATGCCCGCCTCGGTGAGACATTTGTTATTTTGCAGATGAAACCTCCTGGTTCCTGAACCTTGGGCTCAATCGTTCGGCACATCAGTAAAGATTGGTAATGTATTTCTTCCATCAGATGCTCTTCTAACCTCACACATTAGGGGGCATCTGTTATAACCCTAAATTGCACCACACATGCTTACCTGTCATCAGGCCAACTCATATCCCTTATTTGCCAAAACTTTGTTGAACAACTCTTTGAAAATCCTTTTGTGTCAAGGCCCACGTGCCCTAACCCATTACTGCACGCATGTACATGCTGGCTAACTCACAACAGCCCATGTGTACCTAATAAAGCATGAAAAAAGGAAAGTTTCCGATGGAACAAAAAGCTATGGGTCAGTTAACTGAAACTCCCGACCATGCATGGCCGAGGGTTCATCCAAAACCCTAGCTCCTTCTAGCCTATAAAAGAAGGGGTAGGGGTACCATTTGGAGGAGGAAAAAATATAGCGAAGAAACTCTTCCCATTTACGCAATCCATTGTCCCAACCCTTTAGCCTTTCCTCATGCCAAAGGAGATTTAATGCAAAGCAGTTGAAGGATAGAAGAAGAGGAGCCCAGGATCAGGTTCAAGGAGCGGTGGCCGGTCTTAGCTTTTGTAAGTTGATTCACTTTCAGTAATAAAAAGAATGCTTTTCCCGTCCCAATGCATGAATTGTTTATGGTTTGATTAATTTACGCTTGATTTCTAACCCTTGAGTATAGAAGTAGCATGCATGCATAGTTGTTGTTTGTCTTGAGTGCAGGTTATCTTTGGAAGGAGCAGCGCAAGCAAGTAGTCAATCACAATGAAGGATCTACATCGAACGCTGGTAATAAGGTAGGTGGTCCTTTCCCTTGCATTTACTGAGAAAAAGGGATTTAAATATTGGGATGTAGGTAAAAAAGTAGATTCTATTCGGTCAAATCTGCATGCAAGTCTGACCCTAGTTTGCTAGTCCGTAGGGTGTTTTTCCCAACAACACTCATGCCACATCATCAAGTGATGTAATCAAGTTACATCACTCTGGGAGTTTTACTTCAGGAGCTTCACCACTAGCAGATGCCCTAAGTCCCAAAATCCTGAATGTCGAAGTCCTAAAGTGGACACGAGTCGTCTGATATGAAAGATCACTTTGGGTGTATTCTCAACCGTTGATCATAATACAGTGGAAGGATAGTGTAAGTTGAAATAGACGAAGTCCCAAAGTAAATGGTAGCCATCCATATCAATGCCTAATTAAGTCCTAGCCGTCAGATTAAGCAATGAAAGGATGAGTGTAAGGATCAAATCTGACCATTTATTTGTTTCTGTGAAATAAACCGTCCGATCTGATTCAAAGGTTTTAAAAGTTGAAATCTCGAAGTTCTGAAGGGCGAAGTCCTGAAGTTCCACCAGTCATCCATCTCATCAGGAGATTGAATCATGATTATTGATTCTGATAAGCGCTCAAGTGATCGTTTGGCCTAGAATTTGGTTACTACCATTGGTCATATGGTATAAGAGATTTAAAAAGAAAAACATAATACGTTGCTAAAGTTGATAAGCCCATGGTTTTGTGTTATCAATCACATATAATGGTTTGAAGGAAGTACCTCAGTAGAACTCTGTTTCTTGCAATATTTGTAGAGATTAGGGATCGAGTTAATAAGATGAAATTGATCCATATCTGTGATCAATTTATGAAAATCCTTCATGGCGAAATAAATAAACAATAATTATGATTAAGTTAATCGAAGAGGTGTGATCGTCCAAACAAAGGGACACAGTGGTTCACACTCACTCCATTTTGAAGAATATATAAACGATAAATATTGGCGAGAAGAATGTGTCTCTGCAGTGTGAATAAGAAGATATATTAAATCACAGAAGCAGAGAGAGATGTAGTAAAGAATTGATACAAAAGTTTTTCCAAATTCAGAAAATAAGGGTGGTTGGGTGGTGCAAGGGCAGGTTGGTGCCTGCAGAGGGAGTTGGTGCTTCCTTGTCAGTTGTAGCTGACTAAACAGGGGGTCGTAGCCTCCTACTAGCTGGTGCTAGTGAACAAGGGTGTGGGTGCATCCTGATCAGTTGGTGCTGATGGAAAAGGAAGAATATCTTCCTTCTATGTAACATGTAATTTTTTTTTTGCAGTTAATAGAAAACCGTTTGTGGTTTTTCCCAATTGGGTTCCATGATAAAATATTGTGTCAAAATTTTGTTTGCATAAATAAAAGAAAATTGACAAATTGCTCTGTCATTGATTCACCCCCCCCCTCTTAGTGATAGGATATGATCCTTCAAAGTGGGTTGTCAGACCCATGAGCATACTCTCCGGGTGAGAGTATTGTTGAGAATTGTTCCCTGGTGCACTGGGAATTAGTTGCAGGGCTAAGAGACTTCCTGTCCGGCCTATTGTTGATAACCCTGGAAGGGAAGTGGGGTAGTCAAAGGAATTTTGATCAGAGAAGGGGCACACTTACTTGGGTGTCACAGGTGCATGGGGATTGAGGGACTATGGGCTATTTGTAGCAGCGAGCACCTAGGACTGAGCAATTTTGTTGAAAATCAGACCTTAGCTTGTCACTAGGAACCCTTTTTCCCTAGTGGAGTTAAGACCCAACTCGGGGGTGACCTATTGTTGAAATCTTATGAGAAACAGATTCTATGGCTGGGAGGAATGTTTGTGTTATGCAAGTAGTTGGTGACTGTCATAAAATATGAGTGTTCTTTATTTGTTGTCTTGTTTACTGCATGCTTGTTTATCTATGCATGATATGGGTTAATTCTTGTATGTTTTGGCATATAAGTAATTGTTGTTATTTTGTTTAATGTTTCTTGAGAATGAAAGTATGGTGCTTATAGCATGTATCTGTAGTTGTTCATGAGTATGATATGTGTTGATAGTTTTACTGTAAGCTAACCTTATGTTTATGGTATGAGCCTCTAGGGAATATTGAAGGGTGGTGCACACAGAGAATACTCTATGTGCACTAGAGGTTGGATTGCTTGTGCGCATTGGGAAGCAGTCTACGCACACAAGGAGAATAGTTTTGGTGTGTTGCACCAGGGTGGTTGTGTGCATGGTTGTGTCATGTGATCAATATTCTAGTGTGCAAAAATGTTGAGTTACTTTCACTGCTTAAAGTTATCTTAAAAAGAGAAAATTCGTGTGGTGCGACTTAGTTTGAGGTAGAGCACATTACTTCAAGTGATACTGTGTAGACTAGAGTTATTATAGTATCTGCGCAATGATTTTTTTGGAGTAGCATTTCTCAGTATTATGTTGGGGATGTTACAGATTGGTTGATTTATAGCATTTTGGGAGAAGTGTGTGATGTGTCCCAATCTGGGGTGGTTGGGGATGTTACATTGTGGTATCAAAGCATTTGGTTAAACACTGGAATTATATGGGCCACATGTCAACAAGAAGCATCAAAGCTCCAATTTCAACATTGAGCCTACATGAGCTGAGTTATACTTAAGGAAAAATTCAAACTGGTAAGTGTTTGAATTTGGAATTTCTACAAGACCTTGGCATGCATTAAGTAATATTGTGTATATGTACATGCTAAATTAATGATATTGTGGAGTGCAGCACTGGAACTGCACAGTAAACAATGGTGAATTGGGCTTGCTATCTAAAAATAATGATTTGTTTGGATGAGGTTTTTCTTTTGGGTAAAAATTATTTCTACAAGGTTGCGTCAGAGAAGAGAATATTTTGGTTCAACACTATCATTCCAACCATGGAAACCATTTTCAAGTGATTCCTCATGGTCATGAATTTCCATAGAGCTCTTAGTGCCACGTCAACAACGATGCCACATAGGCAGAATTGTCTTGTAGTTTGGAGCCATTTTCTTATTTTGTCCATAATTGGAGTAGATTAAGTCATATTGAGATGAAACTTATGGATTTTTTCTGTAGTGAGGAGATCTACTAAAGGACCAAAGAGGGTCGCTTCCCATTTCTTCTTGGATTTGTCAGAAATTGCCGAATAATGGTTTTTAAAGATTTGGGTCTAGTTCATTGGTAGAGATATAGACTAAGCTAACATTCTTGGAGAGAGTTTAGGAAGTATACATGGAAATAACCCATGAAGGAATTGATTAAATTCTAAGGAGTTTAGAATGGGGATGCTAAAATAGGCCAAAATCCATTATTCAAGGCCACTTTTGGGTATTTTTGGGATATTTAGAGGACTAAAAGGGTCCCAAGCTAGAAAATATGGAAAAAATTGTCTAATTTATATTTTATATACTACTCAATCGAAACAACTTTGGTTTAGTGAAATTTTTCCAGAAGTGCAGAGTTTGGGAAATAGCTAGTTTGGCTAAAATTATCAAGTCTGGAAAAAAGGGTGAAAAGGGACAAAGTTGTCATTTCTATATTGCTGCAATTTTTTACTTGAGCATCAGATTGACAGTCTAAGAGTTGTTATGAATTCCTTGTCATAATTTTTATCTATGTCTCATAATTTTTTTTTTCCGGTACCTACAGATTTAGTTCCACAATTGATAGAAGTTGGTGTATGGGATTAATTGCACCAGAATGAGAAGTGTACAGAAAGTGGTAAATTAGAAATAATCATATGACTATAAATTTCCGCTAAGAGCTCGGAATTGAGCAAGAAAGTAGTTGATGTAAAGGTATTGAGGAGGGGAATCCATATATCAACTTAGAAAATTGATCTAGGTAATATAAGTTACATTAAACTGAGACAAAGATGAATGGTGGCATGAAAGAGAAGAACAATTTATGCATTATTTTCCATAATTATTTATGTATATATTTTTGTCTAATAGAAAATTGTTTGCATGCACATTTTCTTGTAGAATTTAGATGTATAGGAAGGAACTTCGGTTCATGTATGAGAACCATAGATATGGAAGATACCCAAGGGTCCTACAGTCACAAAGAGGAATTCAAAGGTTTGCATGTCAACATGGGAGATGTTGAGATTGAGTCTAATGGAAGAAGAGGAATGAAGTAGCATGTAACTATGAGACGAATGCAGAGACAAGTGCAGAGTTATAGGGAAGATAATGAGAAGATTATGAAGTGTCAGGAAGAGATACTTTAGAGTTTGAATATGTTGCATAGGCAATCCAAAAAAGACTCTGGCACAAAGCAAGAAGCTAGTGCTAGACACGTGTCAACATCCATATCCCATAGCAGAAGGGATGAGCATGGGAATGACAGGCAGTCAACGAGAATGAGTAGGTGTCATCATTCCCAAGGGAAATCCACTAGGAGGGCTCATGCAAGGTCAGGGCCAGGGAGCATCCCAAGTGTGTCTCTTGTTAGGACACAAAGGATAAGGCATGAGGGAGACATCTTGCAAGGTGAAATTAAGAAAATTAAGCCACCAAATTCAATGTTTAGCATAGGAAGGGAGAATAGGTTGAGGCCTGGATATTGGAAATGAAGAAATATTTCTATCTACTTGAGTATATCTCCATGGTAGAAACAAGAATTGCAACCTCCCATTTGCAAGGAAAAGAAACCATGTGGTGGGATTAGCTTAAGTAAGCAAAGCACCTTGATGAGAAGAATATCTCATGGAGGCAGTTCAAAGGATATTTCCAAGAGACATATTTGTCTGAGAATTACTATGAAAGGAAGATGAAGTATTTATTTGAAATCAAGTTGGGAAGCATGACAATGGATGAATATGAGTTACGATTCATTGAATTGTTGAAGTATGTGGACTTCATAAGGGATGAGAATGTCAAAATCCAAAGATTTCTAAGTGGGTTACCCTCTTTCTACAATGAAAAGACACAATATGATAACCCCGACACTTTGGAGGAAACCATAAGGAGAGAAAATCATCTTTATGAATAGAACAGAGGGAGGCTAGACTACCAAAATACTTGGAATGACAAGATGAAAGGAAAAAAGGTTTTAAGCCACATTTTTTCAAGAAAAACTCACAAGAAACTCAATGAGGATAGTCAACCCAAAATGAGCACAAGACAACATATTCATTTTTGAAAATGCCAAGGAAACAACTTATATAATGTTGGGGATGTGAGGGAAATTACTTATATAGGGACAAAGGGAGGGTGAAACAATTGAAGACATGGGAGGAAACATGCCAAGGATTTATGCAACCTTGGACAACAAGCAAGAAGAATATCAATCCCCCATGATTGAAGTGGAAGGTAAGATTGATAACCAGTCCATATTAATTTTAATTGATTATGGAGCTAACTATAGTTACATAAACTCTAGCATTGTTGAAAGATTTAATTTGCAAAGGAGTAAGAATAAGAAATCTTGGTTAGTTTAGTTAGACACGGGGCCTAAGAGAAATATCAATGAGTTGGTTAAATATTGTCCAATAGACATGAATGTACTTAGTGTTGGAGAAATTTATATTTTCGGCACACTAGTTCAGTGGGAGTAACACTAGTTTAGTGGGAGTTAACTGACTAGTTCTATATTAGACTTTCTAATCTTAGACCATCACTATTATGCATGCATTCCTAATTATAGGATGTCATTGCCTATATGAGTGAAGATCACTCACTCATTGATAATATAATAATATGCATTGATTCTTATTCTTCATTGTGTATCTCTCTTCATTTTCTTGATAAGATTTCTTTGTGTATGCTTTAGCTAGATCTCCTGTGCAGGTTTCCATGAAACATTGACATGGTATCAGAGCTATATTTCTTGGAGAAAGACATACAAGTCGAAGAATAAGGAAAATCGGAGTTTCGACGAGCTAAATCCATGGTCGTACCTTTCAACAATCATTTCTCCAAAAGTATTAATTTTTTGAGGAAACAACTTGCGTTAGAAGTAAATCGGCCCATTCTGCAAGTGGGTTTTCAACCGTTTGGCGAGATTTCTCACCGTTTGCTGAGAAAGTAAGTCACAAGATAACCAATTGAAAATGACGAATCCGTGGTTGTACCTTTCAGTCGTGATTTCACCCAAAATATTAAGTTTTTGGGGAAACGGTCCATGTAAAAAGTAAATCGACCCATTCTGCAATTGGGTTTTCAACCGTTTGGCGCGATTCCTCACCATTTGCTCAGAAAGTAAGCCACAAGATTGCCTCCTGAAAATGATACGAATCTGTGGTCGTACCTTTCTAAAATGATTACTCCCAAAATATTAAGTTTTTGAGGAAACAGATCGCATGAGAAGTAATCAACCTATTCTGCAAGTGGGTTTTCAATCGTTTGGCGAGATTCCTCACCGTTTGATTAGAAAGTAAGTCAAAAGATCATCTCTTGAAACAGATACAAATTTTCACTTAAAGTGCCCTTTCTATTGTGGTTTCTTAATTTTTCACTTGTAGATTGAGAGTAAATTTTTAGGGGTTCTTAGAAACAGTGGAAAATGAAAACTATTATACAGTTAAACTTGGTGGTAATCCTCACACCATACAATTATTTTGATTGGAATCCCAAGGCATAATTCCAACTCAGAAGGAAATGACTGTATAATTTGATGATGGTGATAGAAATAGAACCTACATCAGTGATTGAGAAGATGAGATGGGTGAACCGTAAGGATGAGGCCACATGACTACTTCTTGAGTTAATCTCCACTGATTTATGGTTTCATGTTGCTGCATGCAAGACTCCAAACGAGATTTGGACCACCTTGGAAGAACTCTTTGGAAAGAAGGATGAGATGAGAGGTGATATGATTGAGGTAGAGTTGAATACCTTAGACCCTAAAAGTTTTGATAATATACAAGATTTTTTTACTAAATTTAAATCTTTTCTATTGAGCTTGGGTGAATGTGGTATTGATAAGTCTACACAAGAGAAACAACCTATTCTAACAATCTTGGCCAAGATAGGACCAGAATACGATGTATATGTCTCCAATTTCCATTATGGTAGATGTCTTTTTGGAACAAATTGGAAAATGCCTACGTTGTCTCGGTTCATTGAGTCTCTTACACAAGAGAAGACAAAACTCATATAGATGGGCCTCATGAAATATCCCAAAGCACATGCACTCACCATGCACGATGGAAAAAGGTCATCCAAATAGAATGGGAATGAGGGATATGTAGAACACACCGCCCGCACTAAGAGGGAGGGGGGGTGAATTAGTGTGTGGAATTTTCTAAACTTTTCTTCTTACAAGCTACCAGTTAAAACATAATTGAACATATTTATAAAAATCAGATCATAATCACAATGGACACAAGAGACATTAGATGTTTGTGTAAGATTTTTTATAATTGATATGAATATAGTAATATGAATTTCCCAACAACAACTATTTTGTATCAACACCAACTGAAGTAAGTAACACCAACTCCTTGGAGAGCACAACCTCTCAAGAGAGCACCAATTCTTAGGCAAGACCCAGCTTGCTGATAGAATGCATTCTATCCAGCTAGAGTTTATTCAACTCCAGTAGTAGTGATCCATCATAGAATCAACTCTATCTCATGATCAGAGGTATACCATAAACACTCATCACCACGTTTCATCTTCTCTTTGGAATTCTCGCCTTCTTCACTTTATCTTTTCTCTGATCTATTCCTCATCATCTTCACTTCTACATCTCTCTCTTATATTCGCACGGACCTCAGGTCCAGATCCGCCTCTTCACTTCACAAGCCACGCTTTTTCCACAAGAACCGTTTCAAGTGAACTAATCATGGTTGTATTTATACTTTTTTATGCTCAAAACTTGTTTTAAGTTATTGAGCCGACTTGTGCAACAAGTTATAACTAACTTGTTCATTTTTAATATCTTTTGGGACCACCAGAGATCATCAATCTAGGTCTTCAATGTTAAACCTAGCATCCCCTTTCCTTGCACAAATCGATCACAGTCATGGATCGATTTCCTTCGTCTCTGTGATAACAAAGATCGACGCTTCCTTCAAACCAGTTCATATGATCAATGGCATAGAACCATAGGTTTAACAATTTAAGCTACCCATACATTCTTTCCTTTAAAATATCTTTACCATATGACCGATGGCATTGACCAGACGCTAGGCGAGACAAGATCTTGAGTGTTTATCAATTCAACCGTCACAATTCAATCTCCCGATGAGATGAATGATTATCGGGACTTCGGGTCTTCGTCCTTCAGAACTTTGTGATTTCCAACCTTTCAAATCTCCTGAATACAATATCACCGAACAGATCGGACGGTTCTTATTATATCATGGAACATGATCAATGGTCATATTCGATCCTTACATATATCCTTTCATTCCTTAATCCAACGGCCATGACTTAATCAAGTGTTGAGATGGATGGCCGCTATTTACTCTGGGTCTTTGGACTATTATGATTATGCTATCCTTCCACTATATTTTGATCAACATTTGAGAATTCACCCAACATTATATTGACGATCGAGATCTCCTTCGGGTCTCCGGACTCTGGAGATTTCAAATCTCAATCCCCTTCTCTCCTCCGTACATCAATCTTCCAGAGCTGATAATCCACCGAGACGTGTCCCTTTCTCGATCAACGGTTGAGATCCTTTTGCATCTTCGGGCTTCGGAATTATCAAGCCTCAACTCTCACTGTAGTATGATCAATGGTTGAGAACACTCCCGAAGCGATCTTTCAGATCACAAAACTTATGTCCGCTTTGAGACTTCGACGTTCAGGACTTCAGAGGTTTTGAATAAATGCTGCTCCATTTTCCTCTGGAGTGATCACCTGTTGTGGTAAGTCATAATATGGTAGAGACTGATTGTTGTCGGTTAACATTTCAGCTTACACTATCCTTCCATTGTAGTAGATAGACAATCAGAAATTCTCTCGAAGTGATCTTCAGAACAGACGTCTCATTTCCACTTCAGGATTTCGACATTCGAGACTTTGGACAAGTGCGATGGTAAAACTCCTGAAGAAAAACTCTCGGAGTGACGTAACTTGCATACATCACTTACTGATGTGTCATGAGTAGATTAGTTGTTACGTGTCACTCTGGTTCATTATTTTCATGTACCTGAAATGCCAATTCAGCTTGACACTTGTTATTCTCCAGCTGTGCCACATGTCCTTACTGACGTAGACTGGTGACGTGGTCTGTTGACCAACAACTCTGATCCAATGGTCCTTGTTATGTCCTCCCAATCTGACGGTCCTTATTCACTTCAAATTTCTAGGCTTCAGGTATTTCAAATCTCAAACTGACAGAGTGTAATTGCCTCCTATCTTTAGACCTAAAGTGAAGGATGTTCATTCAATCAGGATCTTATATCAATGACTCGATCCATCTGCAATGTAGCTCTTGCAGCTTATCCTATCCTTCCACTTTAGCATGATCTGATGGCTGACAGGAATCAGGTTTAATCCGATGGATGATGGGTACTCAGCTAATCAACATCTCAACCTTTTATCCTCGCTTATCATGTCCTTCCACTCAAAAGTGATCCAATAGTTGTGAATATTCTTAAAGCAGATCAATGGTCGACGATGATTGTGGACCTATAACTTGCGAGTGATTTAACTCGACACCCAAACTCTGCATCTGAAAGTTGTGTTTTGTTGGTAAGTCAACCACAATCGTCGATCTTTGAGGCTATAAGATTGGATGGTCCTCGCTGATTGCGGGATTGGAACAAGCATGATATTTAATTTTCCTTTCAATCTCCACAATTTATCCCTGCCGTAGATTTGGTGATTGTGCATTTGAGGATCATGATTTAATCTTACTTAAACTGGTTATTAGTTGGATCAATCGCAGTCGTACATATTTGAAGCTATGTGATCTGATGATCTAGATGGATTGCGAGATTTTAACTGGTGAGTAGTTTAATTTTGCTTTCGCTCCCCGCAATTCATCCCTGCCATTGATTTGGCTTGCAGATCCGACGGTCTTGATTTGACATGAGTTTTATCGCACCATCTCTTCTAAGATTTTGATCTTCATTTGTTAACTCTCTCAAGCTTTAATATTTGTTTGAAAATAGTCATTATATGTTGTTTTGACTGGTCGTCTAACATTTCTTCTGAAATTCATTGTGCCATATCTTTTGAGCTTTGATTTTCTTTTGCTAGCCCTCTTGAGATTTTATCATAGGAACATTTTTGATCCTATCATGATCAACAATAATCACGAATTTCTTCAGCCTATCTTTGCATTTTCTAATGTACTGTGTTTTCCCTTCTGAGCTTTTGATCTTCATACTGTTCACTCCTCCTGTACACTCCTCCTTATGAGCTTACGCTTTCGATCTCTGCATACTGTTTGACATCTTTTTCTAACTGATATACTTTTTGACATCAATGACAATCTCATCTATGGTAATTCATCATTAACAATAGATCATCACATCGACTGTTGACATCAATGACAATATATCCAACAATCTCCCCCTTTGTCATTGAGGGCAACCCACTAACTTCATATACAAAACTCTCCCTGTGATGATGCTTTCCTCTTATGAATTTTTCCTTTTATGAAGTTTCTCTCCCCCTTTTACATCAATGGAAAAGGGTTTTTCCTCCTGTGGTAAAGCTCTGTATGTTACTGAACAAAATCTAAACTTGAGTAACTCTTCCTACAATTATGTTCTACCTTCCATAACTGAATGACTCCCCCTGTCAATATGCTCTCTCTCTTCTTATGACTACTCTCCCCCTTTGTTTCTGAAACGGTAGCTCTTTCTGACAAGGTTTCTTCCCCTGTTAATTTACTAACTTCTTATCTCAGTTGATTGTGATTTTTGTGTTTCAAATGAGTAGTCTTCTTGATACTAATTTTTGTAGTGATCGAGTCTTTTCAAGACTTAATCTAATTACTTTCTTACTTACTAACCAAAAATTCCCTTGAGTTTTTACTGACTATTCTCCCCCTTTGTTTCTAAAAGGGTATCTTTTTCTGACTGGGTTTCTCCTCTTGTTATCTCTACAGGATGTCATGTACCTCATTTTGTACATCCGAATGTTGCTTCTGTGGATGTCACTGTCCTACTAGAACACTGTGCAATTGTAGCTCATTTTATTCAAAAAACTATTGGATCCGCCCATTGATTCTCATCGATATCTAACCATATGTATCCATCTTTATCCAAGATGCTTCTTTATTGTACATTTCTCTAAAGTTGTCTGAGAAAATTTATACTATGTTTGTCACATGACTGCAATTATCTTTGCAACAATTATCTTCACTCTTGTTCACTTGTTCAATATTTGCTCTCCACATTTGTGAGTGTCCTGGTTTCTTGAACTTTGTTCTCTGATCATCTATTACTGCAACTTAATTTTTCTTCCATGTTCCATTTACTCTTTTTGTCCTATTGTATGAAGCATTTCTCATTGATTGTTTTCTTGAGTTCCAACAGTTATTGGCTTTGTGGCCATATCCACCACAACTGTAACATCCCATAGTGTAACAATGTGCAGCAATATGTCCAACATGATTGCAGTTCCAACATCTTATACTGTTGTTGAACCCACCAAATTGTTTTCTTCCATGATGCCTACAATCCAAGGGTTTATGACCATATTCATTACAGGAAAAACAATAACCGTTAAAAACACTCTCATACCTTCTTTGATTCATCCATGAAGGTGTCTCTTTTCTAAAATTTCTTTGAGGTGTATGAGTAGATTTTGAATGTCTTCCTTGATCCGATCTTCTAAATTTTGTAGTGTTGCTTTTATTCTTTGAGAGTGAAGAACCAAAGTCACACCTTCTTTCATTTTTTACAAATGAAGGAGTTGTTTCAGACCTATTTTCACCTTTTACAAATGAAGGACATCCATCAGATTTCTTAGGAGTACTAATCTATTCCTTGTTGTATCCAAGACCAGATTTGTCATTTGGTTATCTATGAATATCCAAGATCTTATCCAGGTTCATGGATATTTTCAAGAACTTGATTTGGGTGTTTGACTTTTCAACTTTCTTTCTAAGACTCACAACTTCTACTTCAATCTCATGACATGATTCTTCCTTTTTGTCCAACTCGTTCCTTACTACCTCCTCTCTCCTTTTGGCTTCTTCAAGTTGGATTTTAAGATTGACATAGCTTACCCTTGTTTCTTTTAGATCTGCAAGGCTTTTGCTTAGCTCACCATCTTCCTTCTTTTCTTCAGCTGCTTGACTGATTTCATTTTTCAGTCTCTTGATCTCCTCTTCCTTTGCTTGACTGATTTCATTTTTTAGTCTCTCAATATCCTTTTCCTTTGCTTGACTGATTTCATTTTTCAGTCTCTTGATCTCCTCTTCCTTTGCTTGACTGATTTCATTTTTCAGTCTCTTGATCTCCTCTTCCTTTGCTTGACTGATTTCATTTTTCAGTCTCTTGATCTCCTCTTCCTTTTCTTTTGTTAGATCAACAACTTTTGTTTTCAATATTTTGATCTCTTCTTCTTTGTTTTCTAACTGAATCTTTTGCTCATATATGATTTCTTCATTGTCTTTGAGATTTTCTTTTATTTCCAGGATATGCTTCTGATTGCCAAGCTCATCATCTTCCTTATCCTTTTCTTTTACTTGAATGATTTCTTTCTCCAGCTTCTTGATATCCTCTTCTTTTACTTCTAACTTATTGTCTTGCTCATATATTATCTTTTCATTGTCCATGAGCATTTCCTTTATTTCCAAGATATGCTTTTGACTCTTTTCAAGAAATTCTTTAGTGTAGTCATGAAGATAGCTATAGTCTGATTCATTATGGTCATAGAGGTATTCATAGAGACTCCAATCAACCTTTTGTTTGGCTTTTGATAGTTATTCTTCTACTTCTTCAATGGGATAAATATTAATAGAACATTTTGTTATTGTATTTGAGTCTGCTTCTTTACTTGCACGAGAGGATTCAATATCACTATTATTTCAATCGAAATATTGTGGAGATTCCTTACCTTCATTGATGGTTGAGTCTTCATATTCATCCTTGATAGGAATGTCTTCTGTGTCTTTACTTTTGATTTGATACATCTTTTCTAACTTCATCCATAAGTCCTTGGCGGAGGTGCATAGTCCTATGCTTGCCTTGACTGTATCTGATAATCCATTGAGAAGAATATTCAATGTTACTTCATTGTTCTTCCTTTCTCTTCTTTGGACTGTAATATTGGATAGATTCTTTGATGTATTTAAATCCCAGGGCTTACTTACTACTGAATTCCAAACTTCAGATCCTTTTTACTTCAAATATTGTTTCATGTTTTCTCTCCATGAGGAATAATCTGATCCATCAAATAATGGAGCTTCATTTGCAGAGAGAGCCATCTGTCCACCCATTTCTTCAGGATCTACCTTCCAGTGGTTTAAACTGTGCTGAAGGAACCTCACACTGATACCAATTGTAGAACACACCACCCACATTAAGAGGGGGGGGGGTGAATTAGTGTGTGGACTTTTACAAACTTTTCTTCTTACAAGTTACCAGTTAAAACATAATTGAATAGATTTATAACAATCATATCATATTCACAATGGACACAAGAGACATAAGATGTTTGTGTAAGATTTTGTATAATTGATATGAATATAGTAATATGAATTTTCCCAGAAACAACTATTTTTTATCAACACCAACTGAAGTAAGGAGCACCAACTCCTCGAAGAGCACCAACTCTCAAGAGAGCACCAACTCTCAGGCAAGACCCAACTTGTTGATAGATGTAGTCTATCCAACTAGAGTTTATTCAACTCCAGTAGTAGTGATCCATCATAGAATCAACTCTGTCTCATGATGAGAGGTATACCATAAACACTCATCACCGCATTTCATCTTCTCTCTGGAATTCACGCCTTCTTCACTTTATCTTTCCTCTGATCTATTCCTCATCATCTTCACTTCTACATCTCTCTCTTATATTTGCATGGACCTCAGGTCCAGATCTGCCTCTTCACTTCACAAGCCTTGCTTTTTCCACAAGCATCGTTTCAAGTGAACCAATAATGGTTATATTTATACTTGTTTATGCTCAAAACTTGTTTTAAGTTATTGAGATGACTTGTGCAACAAGTTATAACTAACTTGTTCATTTTCAATATATTTTGGGACCACCAGAGATCATCAATTCAGGTCTTCAATGTTAAAACTGGCATCCCCTTTCCTTTCAAAAATCGATCACAGTCATGGATCAATTTCCTTCATCTCTGTGATAACTGAGATCGACGCTTCCTTCAAACCAGTTCATATGATCAATGGCATAGAACCACAGGTTTAACAATTTAAGCGACCCATACATTCTTCCCTTTAAAATATCTTTACCATATGACCGATGGCATTGAACAGACGCTAGGCAAGACAAGCTCTTGAGTGTTTATTGATTCAACGGTCACGATTCAATATATCGATGAAATGAACGATTGTTGGGACTTCGGGTCTTCGTCCTTCGGAACTTTGTGACTTCCAACCTTTCAAATCTCCCGAATACAATATCACCAAAAAGATTGAACGGTTCTCATTATATCACGAAACAAGATCAATGGTCATATTCGATCCTTACATCTATCCTTTCATTCTGTAATCCAACGACCATGACTTAATCAAGCATTGAGATGGATGGCCACCATTTACTCAGGGTCTTTAGACTATTATTCTTACGCTATCCTTCCACTGTATTTTGATCAATGGTTGAGAATTAACCTGACATCAAATGAATGGTTGAGATCTCCTTTGGGTCTCCGAACTCCAGAGATTTAAAATCTCAAACCCCTTCTCTTCTTTGTATGTTAGTCTTCTGGAGCTGACATTCCACTGACGCATGTCCTTTCTTGATCAATGGTCGAGATCCTTTCATGTCTTTGGGCTTCAGAATTGTCAAGCCTCAACTCTCACTGTAGTATGATCAACGATTGATAACACTCCCAAAGAGATATTTTAGATTAGATGACTTATGTCTGCTTCGGGACTTTGGCGTTCGGGACTTCGGAGGTTTCGAATAAAAGCTGCTCCATTTTCCTCCAGAGTGATTACCTGCTGTGGTAAGTCATAATATGGTAGAGATCGATTGTTGTCGGTTAAGATTTCACGTTACACTATCCTTCCACTATAGTATATTGACGATTAGAAATTATCCCGAAGTGATATTCAGATAGGACATTTCATGTCCACTTCGAGACTTCGACATTCGGGACTTTGGGCAAGTGCGGTGGTAAAACTCCCGAAGCAAAAATCCTAGAGTGACGTAACTTGCTTACGTCACTTGCTGATGTGTCAAGAGAAGAATAGCTACCACGTGTCACTCTGGTTCGTGATTTGCACGTACCTCAAATGTCGATTCAACTTGACACTTGTCATTCTCTGGATATGCCACATGTCCTTTCTAACATAGACTGTTGATGTGGTCTGCTGACCAACAACTATGATCCAATGGTCCTTGTTATGTCCTCCCAATCCGACGATCCTTATTCACTTCAGATTTCTGGGCTCCAAGTATTTTAAATATCAAACTAATGGAGCACAAGTTCCTCATATATTTAGTCCCGAAGTGAAGGATTTCCATTCGATCGGGATCTTAGATAGATGAGTTGATCCATCTACGATGCAGCTCTTGCAGCTTATCCTATCCTTCCACTTTAACACGATCCGACGACTGACAGGAATCATGTTTAATTCGATGACTGATGGGTATTCGACTAATCAACATCTCAACCTTTTAGCCCCACTTATCCTATCCTTCCACTCAAAAGTGATCCAATGATTGTGAATATTCTTAAAGAAAAATCAATGATCGATGATGATTGTGGACCTATAACTTGCAAGTGATTTAACTTGACACCCAAAATCCGCATCTGGAAGTCGTGCATTGTTGGCAAGTCAACCACAATCGTCGATCTTCGAGGATATAAGATCGGATGGTGCTCACTGATTATGGGATTGGAACAAGCGTGATATTTAATTTTCCTTTCAATCTTCATAATCTATCCCTGCCGTAGATTTGGTGATTGCGCATTCGACGGTCATGATTTAATCTTACTTAAATTGGTCGTTAGCTAGATCAAACACAGTCATATATATTTGAATCTATGTGATCTGATGATCTAGACGGATTGCAGGATTGTAACTGACAAGTAGTTTAATTCTGCTTTTGCTCACCACAATTCATCCCTGTCATTGATCTGGCTTGCAGATCTGATAGTCTTGATTTGATATGAGTTTTATTGCACCATCTCTTATGATATTTTGATATTTATTTGTTAACTCTCTTGAGATTTAATCTCTATTTGACAATAGTCATATATGTTGTTTTGGCTGGTTGTCCAACGTTTCTTCTGAAATTCATTGCGCCATATCTTCTGAGATTTGATCTTCTTTTGCTAGCCCTCTTGATCTTTTATCATAGGAACATTTTTTATTCTATCGTGATTAACAATAATCGTGAATTGCTTTATCTTATCTTTGCATTTTCTAACGTACTGCGTTTTCCCTTTCGAGCTTTTGATCTTCATACTGTTCGCTCCTCCTTTTGATCTTACACTTTCGATCTCTGCATACTTTTTGACATCTTCTACTAACTAATATACTTGTTGACATCAATGACAATCTCATATGTGGTAATTCATCTTTAACAACATATCATCACATCAAATGTTGACATCAATGACAATATATCCAACAGGATATTCCAAACCCTTCAACGATTCTTCAAGTTCGAAGAAGAAGAAGAAGGGAAAGCAATGCACTTACTGCAATAAACCGAATCATGAAGAATCCACATGCATGAAGAAATAGATTGATCTTATGGCACATGCACTTCAGAAAAACAACCTTGGAAACTTCATTCCAAAGGGAGTCAAGAAGCAGAAGATTTTGCTCCTAAGAAAGGTAATCATCATTCTTTGGTTGCAATTAATTCCTCATTTGATTCATGGATTATAGATTCTGGTGCATTCCATCATATGGCAACGAAAGAGGAAGTTTTCTCTTCTTTGAGTCCATGCTCAAGACCCCCTATTCTTATGGGGGATGACACTACAGTAGCAGTAGAAGGAGAAGAGAGTGTGGAACTCCACAATGGCAGTTTTGAGAATGTTCTACATGTTCCAAATCTTTCTATGAATCTTCTCTCAGTTTATCAGATCACTCAGAAAGGAAAAAAGGTTGAATTTACATCAGATTCAGTTTCAGTAATTGACATGCATGACAATTACATCATTTCAATTGGTGAGGTGGATCACAAGTCAAGGTTGTATAAATTCACTAAGTTTTCTGATGATGATTCCTCTATTCTACTTACACATAAGGAGAGTACTTTGCATGCACCTCCAGTGCAACATGCATATAATCTTGTGCTTCCATCGGTTTCAAACATCAGAGATGATTCCACACACTCAGATTATGTACATGGAAATAAGAAGGTAGTACATCCAGATAAGAAGCCAACACCGAAGCTTCAACAGATGCCCAAGAAGGCACCGACCACACTTCAGCCAATAGGAAACCTTGCAGGGAATCCATTGGATTCAAGGAGGACTTGATCTCAAAGTGATGAGTCTTCTCATGTATTTTCAGCTTTAGAACCTGGGATGCCCATGCATTGCTATATGGTTCAATCTACTGATCATAATAACTACAATAGGGTTGTGGGAAATCCATTATGGAAAGAAGCCATGCAGAAGGAGTATGACTCACTGCTACAAAACCAGACTTGGAATCTGGTTCCACTTCCACCGGAAAGGAATATTTTCAGGTGCATATGGGTCCACAGGATCAAGAGGTACAAGGCCCGACAGGTTGCCAAAGGACTTCATCAGATCCATAAATATTTCTACATCTTCATGAAGACTTTTAGTGAGCAAAAGTTTCAGACTTTGCAGGATCGTTTTGAAGTGAAGAACACAATTACCTAGCAACTTCCATTTTCTTCTTTTGATACATTATCTCTTGAGGGGGGGTTTTGTTCCCACATGTTTTTACCTCTTTCCTCATTTTTATTCAGTGTTC
Source organism: Picea engelmannii (assembly GCA_009831015.1). Lineage (NCBI taxonomy): Eukaryota > Viridiplantae > Streptophyta > Pinopsida > Pinales > Pinaceae > Picea > Picea engelmannii. The sequence goes on along the minus strand of ML778059.1, from coordinate 1,112,951 downwards.
ATTAGTTGCATTGTACAAGAGTACCTAAAATGGCCTAGTAGCCGGGAACAATTTTTTACTCCATAGTGATGTTCAAGGGGGGTGTTGGAGAAATTTCTATTTTCGGCACACTAGTTCAATCAGAGTTAACTGACTAGTTCTATTTTAGACTTTCTAATCTTAGACCATCACTATTATGCATGCATTCCTAATTATAGGATGTCATTGCCTATATGAGTGAAGATCACTCACTCATTGATAAGATAATACTATGCATTGATTCTTATTCTTCATTGTGTATCTCTCTTCCTTTTCTTGATAAGCTTTGTTTGTGTATGCTTTAGCTAGATCTCCTGTGAAGGTTTCCATGAAACACTGACACTTAGCACAAAGGTGGATGTGAACATCATACCATTGGATTCATATGATTGTTTAATTAGAATGAATTGGTTGGAAAAACACCATGTTGTCATAGACTATTAAAACAACACCATAACTTGTTTTGATGAGGATGGACATCAAGCAAATATTCAAGGCATTCCGAGAGTTGTAGCTGTTAGAGAAATTTCAGCCATGTAGTTGAACAAGAGATTCAAGAAGGGATGCCAAATTTTTGCATCCCATATGGAAGAGGTTGTTGGAATACAATTTTCATTAGAAAAAAAACCACAGGAATTAATCTCTGCCACAATTTTCAAATTTAGGATCCACAAGAGGAGGTTAACCGATGCCACAAAACTCGTGGGAAGCACTGAAACCAATGTCCAACAATATCCCCCCCTTGTGCATGCTAGGGGATTTTCAAACTCGAGAATTGTCACTCTGATACCATTTGTTGGACTATGATCGTTATTACACCAAAAACCGTAGGCATTAATCTCTGACACAATATCCAAAGTTAGCATCCACGAGAGTGGGTTAAACTATGTTGTGAAACTTGTGGGAAGTTGTAATATGATTAACCTGAAACATATAACACAACAAGCAAATGTACCCCAACAATAACAAGAACATTCAATAGAGAGTAGAAATATAATATTGATAGCACCGAGAAAGCTTTGTTCACTTTCCTCTTCAAGGGGGAAACCTCCAAAATGAGTAGAGCTCTTATACAATATTATTCAAGACAAGCTTTCGCATACCTCCTACTCTTATTTATACCAATTATATCTTCTAAAGAACATTATAGAGGAAGTAATTATAGAAGGAGAAGCTTCTTTTAGTGCTTCTTACATTGACTTGTTCACATTTATTTAATAGGCCTTATTAACTAATTTTGTTCTTTATTACAATATATCATGCTAACTAATGACAAACTAAGAGGGGTTAGGGTTGGATCCTAACATTCCCTCCCCCTTCAAAAGTAACCTTGTCCTTAAGGCCGAAGATGCATAAGTGGTTGCAGTATGGCAGCTCCTTCTCAAGTCACAACCTCTTGAGACATGTCCTTCCACTTGATCAACACTTCTTTGCTATTTCAACCATGCAAGTGACACTCATGCACGTTGAGGATGAATTGTGGTTGCATCCAAATGGAGCCTTCTTCATATATTTTAGGAAGGATGTTTTGAACCCACCAATTCTAACCCACCATTTTCTTCAAATAGGAAACATGAAACACCAGATACAGTTTGGAGGTAGATGGAAGTGCCAGTTTGTAGGCAATTGGACCAATACATTTGATAATTTCATAGCGGTCATAAAATTTGGGTGCCAACTTGTGGTGGCCATGGGATTTGAGCGATGTTTTCTTGTAAGGTTGGAATTTGAGAAACACATGATCACCTTCTTGGAAAACCTATTCGGAATGCTATTGGTCATCCTATTGCTTCATACGATTTTGGGCCATCAGGAGGTTATCCTTCAGAGCCACGAGGGTAGCTTCTCTACCTTTCAACAACTTATCAATATCCTATACCTTTGATGTGCCTAGAAGATAGGAAGTTATTGTAGGGTTTTTTTTTCCATCCACCATTTCATATGGTGTCAATTTGGTTGTTATATGATAGGAAGTGTTGTACCACCATTCTTCCAAGGGTAACCATTGCACCCATTGATGTTGTTTGTCTGAAGTAAAACAACACAAGTAGGTTTCCAAAATTTTATTGACAACTTCCATTTGGCCATCCATATTGGGGTGGTATGATATACTCATGTTCAATTGTGTGCCCTGTAATTTAAAAAACTCTTGCCAAAATGTGTCAGTGAAGTTTGGGTCACGATCGAACATAATGAATGTTGGCATGCCATGGAGTTTGAGAATATGATCACTAAAAACTAGTGCTACCATAGTAGGTGTAAAAGGGTGTGGTAAGGCACAAACATGTGCATACTTGGAGAGGCAGTCTACCACGACCATGATGACTGAATTTTTACCTTCTTTTGGAAGGCCCACTATAAAATCCATGGAGATGTGAGTCCAAATAGAAGCTAGAATGTGTAACGACTACAGAGCTCTTGGGATATTGACAGTTTCACCTTTATTGCATTTGAAAATATCACATTCGGTGACAAAGGTAAGGATGTCCTTCTTCATGCCTTTCCAAAAAAAAGAACGGCGAGCATGAGCATATGTCTTTTGGAATCCTAAGTGACCAACAATAGAAGATGAGTGAAACTCATTTAAGATCCTGGGCTTGAGTGTTGAATTCAAAGACAAAACCAAGTGATCCTTATACCAAAGGATATTATCTTGCCAAGTGTAGTCGGGGGAGGGTTAGGGTCCTCCCGAAGTCACAAAATTACCTAGGATATAGTTGGGTGGGTTAGCCACTCTTTTCAAACTTCCTCAATCCAATTAGGAACTAGTAATTATAAGGCAAAGAGGGAACCTTCGTCCTCATATTGTCTTGACAAGGTATTTTCCACTACATTTTATTTTCCTTTTTTATATATGATCTAAAAATCATAGCCCAAAATTTTGGTCAACCACTTGTTTTGTTTCGAGGAGGATAACTTGTTCTCTAAGAAATACTTCAGACTATGGTGATGTGTTTTGATATGAAAATGATGTCCCAATAGATATGGTCACCAAGTGTGCACAACATGGATAATGACCATCATTTCCTTTTCATATGTAGATTTTCCCAAATTGTGGCCACTCAAATCATGGTATCTACCTTGTTGTGTTAGAACTGTGCCAATACCAGTGCCTGAAGCATCAAATTCCACAACAAAAACTTTGTTGAAATTAGGGTCTACTAAGACATGGGTAGTGCGCATGGCCTGCTTTAAATTTGTGAAGGCCTGTAATGTCCCTGGTCTGAAACCCTTTTTAATTGCACATATAGGCTATTGAGTCGTTGGTACCAACTGTAAATGTAAATTGTACATATAGGTTAGTGAGTTGTTGGCACCTAGTTTTGGTGTTGTGCGCACCTGAGCAATGCGTGGATTATTATTATCAAAGGCAGGGTGCACAAATTTCATAAGTGTTTCATGCACCTAGGTAAGTGCACACATTTCATAGAGTTGCGCGCACTTGAGAAAGTGTGCGTTAATGAACTGGGAGTGCTTGTAGACCTGATTCATATATGTATGTATATGTATTGAGGCCATTGATCTTGTGTGATTATGAGGCTAGTGAGTTGGGACACAGATAGGCCAATGTTCCTATCCATGTAAATATAATCATAGTTATTAATATAATATTACATCGCTGCGCATATACAAACTCAGAATAAAAGATATGGGGGGGCCAACTCCAACGGATAAGGGAAAATGAGGTGGGATGTAAGTCTTAGGGGAATATTTTATAATATTTTTGGAAAAGTGTAATGTTGGATAATTATTTTATCCTAAGTTCCCGAGGGTATGGAATGAGTCACAAAGTTATTTAAGCTACTTCTAGAGGTGACACGTGTCAGCATGCAATATATATTGTTGGCCTTAGTGTATTTTGGGAATTATGATTATTCAGGGGATGAGTATTCATGTTGCAGGCTCTTGTGAGAAGAAGGGGGTTGGACTATATGGAAAATATGATTATTACCTTATATGCACAAAGAAGCTTGTAAGGAGCTGCCAAGAACTAATTTGAGTTTACTGTCGAAGAGACATGTTGTCAATCCCATGAGTAGTCTCTCTAGGTGAGAGATTGGATATTGAGAAGTGGGTTGTTAGACCCATGAGCATACTCTCTAGGTGAGAGTATTGATGAGAATTGTTCCCTGGTGCATCGAGAATTAGTCATAGGGCTTGGAGACTTCATGTCCGGCCTGTTAGTGGTAACCCTAGAAGGGAAGTGGGGAAGCCGAAGGACTTTTGAGCAGAGAAGTGACACACTTCTTTGGGTGTTATAGGTGCGTGGGGAATGGGGGATTGTGGGCTAGTTGTAGCAGTGGGCACCTAGGACTGAGCAATTTTGTTGAGAATCATACCTTATCTTGTCACTAGGAACCCTATTTCCCTAGTGGAGTTAAGGCCCGGCTAGGGAGTGACCTATTGTTGAAATATTATGAGAAACAAAGTCTATGGATGGGAGGAATGTCTGAGTTATGCGTGCAGTTGGTGACTTTCATAAAATATGTGTTCTTTATGTGTTGTCTTCTTTACTATGTGCTTGTTTATATATGCATTATATGGGTCAATTCTTTCATGTTTTCACATATTAGTAATTGTTTTTATTTTGTTTAATGTTTCTTGCGCATGTAAGTATGGTGCTTATAGCCTGTATCTGTAGTTGTTCATGAGTATGATATATGTTGATAGTTTTAATGTAAGCTAACCTTATGTTTTTGGTATGAGCCTCTGGGGAATATTGAAGGGTGGTGCACGTAGAGAATACTCTGTGTGCACCAACGGTTGGATTGCTTGTGTGCACTGGGAAGTAGTCTATGCACACAAGGAGAATAGTTTTGGCATGTGACACCAGTGTGGTTGTGTGCATGGTTGTGTTGTGTGATCAATATGCTGGTGTGCACAAATTTTGAGTTACTTTCATTGCTTAAAGTTGTCTTAAAAGGATAAAATTAGTGTGGTGTGACCATTTTACCATACCATTTGAGTTTTTTCACCCACATAGTGCATTTTAGGCCATTTTTCCCATGATATTCAAGTGTTTATTATGGGAGCTACAATCAACAAAATTAGCAACTGTCCCGATCAAGTAAGTGCCCTTCATCTGGGCCTCCACCATTCAATGCTCCACCAAAGGCAAGCTCAAATAAAGGACATAATGAGGTTCTCCATTACAAAGAAGGAAGATCTTGGGGTTTTAACAATGAGTTTAGACTTTCAAGGATAAAGGGATGCAGACTCAATGTGAAATGAAATTTCTCCAGAGTATCTTTGCTCTCAAAATTTGAATTCTCTCTTCTCCACAACTTGAATATGGCTCAATTTATAGCCTTCAAATGGAACTGAAGGGCCGAGTCGGAGTGTTTCCAGTATATGGAAGGTCAAGGATGATGGATCTCGTGACATGAAATGGAAACTTGACATAATTTTTAATTATGAGCATCAAACCTGATGTGTGTGGGATGTAGTGGAGAAACCCGTGTATACGCTTTTTGTTTAACTGGTAGGGTGAGTATATGTGTAAAAATGTGCTTTTTGTTTTTTCTCTGGAAGGTAAAAAAGGGGACTTCAATTTTGCATAAGGAAATGGAAAGGCCATCCAAGCAAGTTGAATGGGGTGAGGAATTTTTTTCTATAACAAGCATTATTATTATTATTTTTTATGGCTGGCGGAATCAACAACTAGTTGGGCACATACTCACATTACACATGGTCGTGTTATCCAACTGCTACCACTATAACCTCCAGGTGTTCCCATGTTTCCCCACGTGCTAAAAATAGATTAGTCGTGGGGATTTGAACTCAAGACCTCTTGGAATTTCATTTTCACGACACTTTCCAATTGAGATGCCCCTCGGGGGGCTCTATAACAAGTATTATTATCAAAGACAGGGTGCACATATTTCATAAGTTTTGCATGCACCTATGTAATTGTGCACATTTCACAGTGTTATACACACTTGAGTAAGTGTGCAATAATGAACTGGGAGTGCACAAAAAACTGCGTCATCTATGAATGTATACATATGGTTGTATACATATTGAGGCCATAGATCTTGTGTGATTATGAGGCTGGTGAGTTGGAACACAGATAGGCTAGTGTGACTATCCATGTAAATATAATCAAATTTATTAATATAATATTACATCATTGAACGAAGACAGACTCAGGCGAAAAGAGATGGGGGGACAACTCCAACGGAAAAGGGAAAATGAGGTGGGACGTAAGTCTTAGGGGAATATTTTATAATATTTCCAGAAAAGTGTAATGTTGGATAATTATTTTATCCTAAGTTCATGAGAACAGGGAACGAGTCACCAAGTGGCTTAAGCTACTTCTAAAGGTGACAAGTGTCACATTGAAGGCATGCAATATATATTGTTGGCCTTAGTGTATTTTGGGAATTATGATTATTCAGGGGATGAGTATTCATGTTTCAGGCTCTCATGAGTAGAAGGGGGTTAAACTATATGGAAAATTCGATTATTACCTTATTTGCACAAAGAAGCTTGTAAGGAGTTGTGAGTCTCTAATTTGAGTTTATTCTCGAAGACACAGGTTATTAGGCCCTTGATAAGTCTCTATGGGTGAGAGATTGGCTATTGAGAAGTGGGTTGTCAGACCCATGAGCATACTCTCCAGGTGAGAGTATTGTTGAGAATTGTTCCCTGGTGCATTGGGAATTATTCGTAGGGATCTAAGACTTCCTGTCCGGCCTATTATTGGTAACCCTGGAAGGGAAATGGGGCAGTCGAAGGAATTTTGAGCAGACAAGGGGAACACTTCCTTGTAGGGTGTGGCAGGTGCATGGGGAATGAGGGATTGTGGTCTAGTTGTAGCAACAGACACCTAGGACTGACCAATTTTGTTGAGAATCAGACTTTATCTTGTCACTAGGAACCCTTTTTCCCTAGTGGAGTCAAGCCCCATATCGGGGGTGACCTATTGCTGAAAACATATGAGAAACAAAGTCTATGGCTCTGAGGAATGTTTGAGTTATGCACATAGTTGGTGAATTTCATAAAATATAAGTGTTCTTTATGTGTTGTCTTGTTTATTGTGTGCTTGTTTATCTATGCATGATATGGGTTAATTCTTATATGTTTTCACATATAAATAATTGTTTTTATTTTTTTGAATGTTGCTTGTGCATGTAAGTATGGTTCTTATAACATGTATCTGTAGTTGTTCATGAGTATGATATATGTTGATAGTTTTACTGTAAGATAAACTTATGTTTATGGTATGAGCCTCTAGGAAATATTGAAGGGTGGTGCACGTAGAGAATACTCTGTGTGCACCAGAGGATGGATTTCTTGTGTGCATTGGGAAGCAATCTACGCACACAAGGATAATAGTTTTGGTGTGTGACACCAGGGTGGTTGTGTGCATGGTTGTGTCGTGTGATCAATATGCTAGTGTGCAAAAATGTTGAGTTACTTTCACTGCTTAAAGTTGTCTTAAAAGGAGAAAATCAGTGTGGTGCTACTTAGTTTGAGGTAGAGAACATTACTTCAAGTGATACTGCATAGACTAGAGTTAGTATAGTATTACGCAATGTTCTTTTTGGAGAGGCATTGCTCAGTAGTATGTTGGGGATGTTACAGATTGGTTGATTTAGAGAATTTTGGGAGAAGTGTGTGATGTGTCCCAACCTGGGGTGGTTTGGGATGTTACATTGTGGTATCAGAGAATTTGGTTCAACATTGGAATTGTATGGGCCAGATGTCAACAAGAAGCATCAACTCTCTAGTTTCAACATTGAGCCTGCATGACCTAAGTTATACTTAAGGAAAAATTAAGACTGGTAAGTGACTGAACTTGGAATTTCTACACGATCTTGGTGCACATAAAGTAAGATTGCATAGATGAAAATGATAAATTCATGATATTGTGGAGTGCGACACTAGAACTACGCAGTTAACAATGGTGCATTGGGCTTGCTATGTGAAAACAATGAGTTGTTTGGATGAGGTTTATTTTGGGTGAGAATTATTGCTACAAGGTTGCATAGGAGAAGAGAAAATTGTGGTTAAACACTATCATTCCAGCCTTGGAAACCATGTTCAAGTGATTCCTCATGGCCCTGACTTTTCATCGAGCTCTTAGTTCCACGTCAGCAACGATGCCACATAGGCATAATTGTCCTATAATTTGGAGCCATTTTCTTATTTTGGCCATAATTGGATTAGATTAAGTCATATTGAGATGAAACCTCTTGGTTTTTTCTGTAGTGAGGAGATCTACTAAAGTAACAAAGAGGGTCACTTCCCATTTCTTCTTGGATTTGTCAAAAATTGCCAAATAATGGTTTTTAAAGATTTGGGTCCAACTCATTGGTAGAGATATATATTAAGATAACATTCTTGGAGAGAGTTTAGGAAGTAGACATGGAAATAACCCATGAAGGAATTGATTAAATTCTAAGGAGTTTATAATGGGGATGCTGAAATAAGCGAAAATCCACTATTCCAGGTCACTTTTGGGGGTTTTGGGGATATTTAAAGGAGTAAAAGGGTCCCCAGTTGCAAAATATGGAAAAAATTATATAATTGACATTTTGTGTACTACTCAATCCAAACAACTTTGGTTTAGTGAAATTTTTCCAGAAGTGCACAGTTTGGGAAATAACTAGTTTGGCTAAAAATATGAAGTCTGGAAAAAGGGGTGAAAAGGGACAAAGTTGTCATTTCTAGATTGCTGTAATTTTTTACTTGAGCATCAGATTGACAGTCTGAGAGATGTTATGAATTCCTTGTCACAATTTTTATCTATGTATCATAAAAAAGTTTCTCTGGTATCTAGAGATTTACTTCCACAAGTGATACAAGTTGGTGTATGGGATTAATTGCACCAAAATGAGAAGTGTACAAAAAGTGGTAAATTAGAAATAATCATATGACTATAAATTTCCACTCAGAGCTCAGAATTGAGCAAGAAATTAGTTGATGTAAAGGTATTGACAAGGGGAATCCATCTATCATCCCAAAAAATTGATCTAGGTAATATGAGTTACATTAAAATTAGACAAAGATGAATGGTGGCATGAAAGAGCAGAACAATTTATGCATTATTTTCCAAAATTATTTATGTATATATTTTTTTCTAATAGAAAATTGTTTGCATGCACATTTTATTGTATAATTTAGATGTATAGGAAGGCAATTCGGTTCATGTATGAGAACCATAGACATGGAAGATACTCAAGGGTCCTACGGTCACAAAGAGGAATTCAAAAGTTTGCATGTCAACATGGGAGATGCTGAGATTGAGTCTGATGGAAGAATAGGAAGGAAGTAGCATATAACTATGAGAAGCATGCATAGAGAAGTGTAGACTTATAGGGAAGATAATGATAATATTACAAAGTGTCAGGAAGAGATACTTTAGATTTTGAATATGTTGTAGAGGCAAGCCAATAAAGACTTTGACACAAAGAAAGAAGCTAGTGCTAGACAAGTGACAACATCCATATCCCATAACAGAAGGGATGATCATGGGAATGGAAAACATTCAAGGAGATTGAGTAGGTGTCATCATTCCCAATGGAAATCCACTTGGAGGTCTCATGCAAGTTTAGGGCCATGGAGCATATCAAGTGTGTCTCTTGTTAGGAAACAAAGGATAAGTCCCGAGGGAGACATATTGCAAGGTTAAATCAGGAAAATTAAGCCACCAAATTTCAATGGTTAGCATAGAAAGGGAGAATAGGTTGAGGCTTGGCTATTGGAAATGAAGAAATATTTCTATCTACATGAGTATCTCTCTAGGGTAGAAACAAGAATTGCAACCTACCATTTGCAAGGAAAAGAAACCATGTGGTGGGATCATCTTAAGCAAGCCAAGCACCTTGATGAGAATAATATCTCATGGAGTCAGTTCAAAGGATATTTCCAAGAGAAATATTTTTCTGAGCATTACTATGAAAGAAAGATGAAACATTTCTTTGAACTCAAGCTGGGAAGCATGACAATGGATGAATATGAGAAAAGATTCTTTGAATTGTTGAAGTATGTGGACTTCATAAGGGATGATAATGTCAAAATACAAAGGTTTCTAAGTGGGTTACCCTCTTTCTACAATGAAAAGATACAATATGATAACCCCGACATTTTGGAGGAAACCATAAGGAGAGAAAATCATCTTTATGAATAGAACAGAGGGAGGCCAGACTTCCAAAAGACTTGGAATGTCAATATGAAAGGAAACAAAGGTTTTAGGCCACCTTTTTTCAAGAAAAACTCACAAGAAAATAAATGGGGATAGACAACCCAAAATGAGCACAAGACAACATATTCATTTGGGAAAATGCCAAGGAAACAACTTATACAATGTTGGGGATGTGAGGGAAATCACTTATATAGGGACAGAGCGGGGGTGAAAAAATTGAAGACATGGGAGGAAGCATGCCAAGGATTTATGAAACCTTGGACAACAAGCAAGAAGAATATGAATCCCCCATGATTAAAGTGGAATGTAAGATTGATAACCAGTCCATATTAATTTTAATTGATTCTGGAGCTAAATATTGTTACATAAACTCTAGAATTGTTGAAATATTTAATTTTCAAAGGAGTAAGCATAAGAAATCTTGATTAGTACAATTAGACATGGGGGCTAAGAGAAATATCAATGAGTTGGTTAAATATTTTCCAATAGACATGAATGTACTCCACACAAAGGTGGATGTGAACATCATACCATTGGATTCATATGACTATCTAATTAGTATGGATTGGTTGGAAAAAACACCATGTTGTCATATACTACAACAAGACCATAACTTGTTTCGATGAGGATGGACATCAAGGAAAGATTCAAGGCATTCTGAGAGTTGTATTTATTAGATAACTTTCAGCCACGTAGTTGAAAAATAGATTCATGAAGGGATGCAAAAGTTTTGCAGCCCATATGGAAGAGGTTGTTGGAATACGATTGTCGTTAGAACAAAAACCATAGGTGTTAATCTCCGCCACAATTTCTAAAGTTAGGATCCACAAGGGGAGGTTAATCCATGCCAAAAAAATCACAGGAAGCACTGGAACCAATGTCCAACAATCTCCCCCCCTAGTGCATGCCAGGGGAGTTTCAAACTCAAGACTTGTCACTCTGATACCATTTGTTGGACTACGATCGTCATTACACCAAAACCCATAGGCATTAATCTCTGACACAATCTCCAAAGTTAGGATCCACGAGAGTGGGTTAACCTATGTTGTGAAACTTGTGGGAAGTTGTAATATTCTTAACCTGAAACATATGTCACAACAAGAAAATGTACCCCAAGAATAACAAGAACATTGAATAGAGAGTAGAAATATAATATTGATAGCACTGAGAAAGATTTGTTCACTTTCCTCTTCAAGGGAGAAACCTCCAAAATGCGTAGATCTCTCTTACAACATTACTCAAGACAAGCTTTCTCATACCTCCTACTCTTATTTATACTAATTCTATCTTCTAAAGAACATTCTAGAGGAAGATATTTATAGAAGCAGAAGCTTCTTTTAGGTCTTTTTACATTGAATTGTTCACATTTATTTAATAAGCCTTATTAACTAATGTCAACCTTCTTTACATGAAAAATATATCATGCTAACTAATGAAAAA
>ML778059.1:1075011-1101181 GCA_009831015.1 Picea engelmannii | reverse complement strand
CCTTAAGGCCGAAGATGCAAAAGTTGTTGCAGTATGGTAGTTGGTTCTCAAGTCTCATCCTTTGGCGACGTTCCATTCCACTTGATCAACACTTTTTTGATAGTTAGATCATGCAAGTGACACTCATGCACGTTGAGGATGGATTATGGTTGCATCCAAATGGAGCCTTCTTCATCTAATTCAGGTAGGATGGTTTTAACCCTGCAATTCTGACCCACCATTTTCTTTAAATAGGAAACATGAAACACCAGACATATTTTGGAGGCATATGGAAGTTCCAGTTTGTAGGCAACTGGACCAATACATTTGATAATTTGATAGGGGTCATAAAATTTGGGTGCCAACTTGTGGTGGCCATGGGATTTGAGCGATGTTTTCTTGTAAGGTTGGAATTTGAGAAACACCCCATCACCTTCTTGGAAAACCCGTTTGGAATGCTACTGGTCAATCTATTGCTTCATACAATTTTGGTCCATCTAGAGGTTATCCTTCAGAGCCACGAGGGTAGCTTCTCTACCTTGCAACAACTTATCAATATCCTAGGCCTTTGATGTTCCTAGAAGATAGGAAGTTATTGTAGGTGGTTGTTGGCCATACACCATTTCATATGGTGTCAATTTGGTTGTTATATGAGAGGAAGTGTTGTACCACCATTATTCCAAGGGTAACCATTTCACCCATTGATGTTGTTTGTCTGAAGTAAAACAATACAAGTAGGTTTCCAAACATTTATTGACAACTTCTGTTTGGCCATTCATCTGGGGGTGGTATGATATACTCAAGTTCAATTCTGTGCCCTCTAATTAAAACAATTCTTGCCAAAATGTGTTGGTGAAGTTTGGGTCCCGATCGAACATAATGGATGTTGGCATTCCATTTAGTTTGAAAATATGATCAGTGAAAACTAGTGCTACCATAACAGGTGTAAAATGGTGTGGTAAGGCAAAAAAATGTGCATACTTGGAGAGGCGGTCTACCATGACCATGATGACTGAATTGTTACCCACTTTTGGATGCCCACTATAAATTCCATGGAGATGTGAGTCCAAATAGAAGATAGAATGGGTAACGACTGCATAGATCTTGGGATATTGACAGTTTCACCTTTATTGCATTGGAAAATATCACATTCCATGACAAAGGTAAGGGTTTCCTTCTTCATGCCTTTCCAGAAAAAAGAACAATGAGCATGAGCATATGTTTTTTGGAATCCTAAATGACCAACAAGAGCAGATGAGTGCAACTCATTTAAGATCCTGGGCTTGTGTTATGAATTCAAATACAAAACCAAGTGATCCTAATACTGGAGGATATTATCTTTCCAAGTGTAGTCAGGGGAGGGTTAGGGTCCTCCTAAAGTCACAAAATTACCTGTGATATAGTTGGGTGGGTTAGCCACTTTTTTAGAACTTCCTCAATCCAAGTAGGAACTGGTAATGATAATGAAAAGAGGGAACCTTCGTCCTCATATTGTATTGACAATGTATTTTCCACTACATTGTCTTCTCCTTTTTTATAAATGATCTCAAAATCATAGCCCAACATTTTGGTCAACCACTTGTTCTGTTTCGAGGAGGATAACCTCTGCTCTAAGAAATACTTCAGACTATGTTGATGTGTTTTGATCTGAAAATGGTGTCCCAGTAGATATGGTCGGAAAGTGTGCACAACATGGATAATGGCCATCATTTCCTTTTCATATGTAGATTTCCCCAAATTGTGGACACTCAAATCATGGCCAATGAAATCTAGAGGTCTACCTTCTTGTGTTAGAACTTTGCCAATACCAATGCCTAGAGCATCAAATTCCGCAAGAAAAACTTTGTTGAAATCAGGGGCTACTAAGATGGGGGTAGTGCACATGGCATGATTTAAATTTTTGAAGTCCTGTAATGTCCCTGGTCTAAAACCCCTTTTCATTGTACATATAGGCTATTGAGTCGTTGGTACCAACTGTAAATGTAAATTGTATATATAGGTTGTGTTAGCACATGATAAATTTTGGTAAAAATTTATGCCCTGGACAGGTTTAGTTTGGTATGTAGAGTTTAAAGCTCATTTATGAGAGTTCGACAAAATATTGGCTTTTATACCCAATTTTCAAATAACCCTCATCAAAGTTTTATTCAAATAAAAATTAATTTTATTTAGGATATAAAATCATTATATATTATTTTGGTTTTATATTTTAAAACAAAATTATATTTTATAAAATAAAACCTTACCTTACCTCATGCATTAAAGTCCCACTTCATAATTGTATACGTCAAATCACTAGTCAAACCAAAAGTCAAATTTACTTTATGTCCCCACCCCACATTCAATGCATTATGAATTAATCACATCAATGGTTATGAGTATGTTTGGGACCCCTCATACCCTCCAACATTTAACCAAAAGGGGGGGGGGGGGGTCCGAAAAGAGGGTTTCACTCTTACCACGTTTTACCAACTGTCACCGTCCTATTAAATCGGACCCCCCTCCTCCTAAAACAATTCCTACCTACCCCCTCCGAAAACCATTTTCCCTATTACATTTAAAAATGATTGCTGGGAAGGTTAATGGTTTCATGGATTAGTTGAATTTTGGTTTCGTGGATTAGTTGAATTTTTTGGAGTTAGAGCTTGGGTTCTTCAAAAGAATGGATATATTTTGAAATGAAGATACAGGTTAATATATTTTTTAAGCTACAGGTAAAAGTAAATGGAGTTATGAGTGAAAACAAAATTCTATAGAGCCAGAAATTATATAAAGAAATATTTCATACATTTATGAAATATTTTTATGGATGGGAGTTTGAGCAATTCATGTAAATGCATTTTATGAATAGGACGCTAAGTAAAACAAGAGTTATAGGTGTAAAAATATTTTACAGGTACATGTGAATTTAAATTTATAATTGTAGGTGAAACAACACATGGTTTTGAAAATCCATCCAAAATATTTACAGGAGTAAAAGGAAATTTACAGGTAGAATTTACATGGTGAAAGTAAAAGGAGATTTACAGATGTGAAATAAGTTTGCATGGGTAAAAGGGAAAAGTGAAAATACTTTACCAACCATACAAAACAACACATGGCTTTGTTAAGCCATGGATTTGGAAAACATGGTTGATCAAATCATTTAAATGAATATGTTGAAATTCTAAATCATGAAATTCATTTAAGGATTTAATCAAAATATTTGGAAATTATTATTATTATTTTCCCAAATATTTTGTGACAAAATGAATTATTCAAAGGAAAAAATGACAGAAATAGATCTCAAAGGGACATATGGCGGAGAAATCATATCCGAGAGGGAATTTAACTAATTTTGTGAAGACAATTTCAACCTTTTTACATATTTCAAGGGCATGAATATCAGTTTAAGACACCTAGCAACAGAAGATCAACAGATTGAGGATCATTTTGCATATTTCCAGCAGATAATTTGGAGATTTTTTATTTATTTTTAGTTGTTATTCAAGATTTTATTCCAGAATTATTATAATAGTTTAGGAGAAATTTTATTCTATATATTGTTTCATTTATAATAAACAAGGGGCAACTGATGGGAAAGAAAGACTCATTGATGTAAAGCAACTCACAGAGCCTCCTTTGATCAAACTTCAGTAATACAGTTGCAGTAATTACAAGATTCTCATGTCACTTATGTTGGTGAAGTGCATCTATATTCGTATCCATTTTTTCATTGTTATTCTTAAGATATCCTTATATTATGAATGATTCAATAAAAAATTGATGAAAAAAATTTGTTTTGATGTACACTCTCATTCCGGCTTTGAGTAATTTCAATGTTTTCTGCTTGAGCGTTATGCCCATAATTCTTAATTTCTATGGTATAATCTGATCCCTGTTGGCACAGGGGCAAACCCAGGGTTCAATGCTTCAACAGTGCACCAACAAAACCCTAACTACCGGCCCTTTCGGCAACACCTTCGAAGCAGATGAAGTCTCACCCGAGGTAGAGGAAGGGTTGGTTGCAAGACTCAGGTGTATGCAACCTTAGATGGGACATAGATCTGTGATTATTACTCTTAGCAAGCACTTTATCATAGATCATTCATCAATATTTAACCCTCATGGAACTCCGCAGATGGCACAGAGCACCGCAACATTCACTTAGATCTAGGTTAAGTTATTACTTAGTAACAACAAAATAGGTCTAGCACTAAACACTTTCATATATGTCAAATCTATACCCACACATCTAAGAAGCACAAAGAAAAGTGGATCTATCTAAGTATATCATAGAAAAGCACATAGCATAATCATATCAAGCACAACACATGGAAAGAAACCAACACATTAGGTTGAAGCATCGAGCACAACACACAGAGTTATCGTGGTTCACCCCCACCTTGGGGCTACATCCACAAAGTCTTCTTCTTCTTTATTATCTTTGATCAATTGGGCTACAACACAAAGCTCACACTTGTACTCCACATAGGACAGGAGATTTGCATGCACCTTGCTAGATCCTCCTTCCCGAGTAGATCTAGCACAGAGCCTTCTTACAATCCATGCACTCAACACTTACAACACTTGCACTCAGCTCTGCAAGTCGGTCACACAATATACACAAAGCCTTTACTAGAACTTATCTTATCTTATCCCCCTCTCTTACATTTCTTAGCTACTTATTTATACTTTACAAAATAGGCCTAAACATGGGTAAACCCATGGGCTAACATCCCTTTCCCATTACATTAACTCAAAACCCTAAAAGGGTCCCAAAAGTGGGCCAAGATCCCGTGATATCTGCTTCACCCGACGCTCCATATTTGACAGGGCCAACAGGCCCCCAACACTCACCTATGACTTATCCCGAGGCACTCTGGTCTAATCAACTCCACTTCGAATGTATCGAGCTTGAACTGAGCTACTTCGACCTGCTGCAGTGTGACAACCTCTTTCTCAGTGAAATCTTGGATCACTGTGTCATTTACTAGTCCTTCCATGCATTGTTCTGTGGTGATGACAACTTGTTCAAGCTCGACTGCCTAGATCTCAACTTCAGTGAAAAGTTGGCATGCTTTCTCTTGGAGTGGTTGAAGTTTTTGAGAGACTTCCATAACTTTAGTTTGCAACATGTGTACCTGTTGTTGGGCGGTGCGTTGTTCTGGAAATCGCTTCATTCTTTCAACTGGGGTCAAGGCCTTCAGTTGCGCCTGTAGCGTATCTGCATGCTTCTTTGCTTCTTGGAGCTGTGCCTCTAATGTCTGCAATTTTGGGTTCTCTGTGAGGTTCTCATAAGTCTGGGCGCTTCTAGTGCTCAACTACTTACATTCCAAAGCCAAGGTTTTTAACTTGTCAATTGCGCTACGGGCAATTGCCTCCCTTAGATCTCTTACTTCTTGGGGAGTCTAGGACACGGTACAAATTTTCAGATCTGCGATGCATTGCTGAAGTTGCTGGATTACTTCTTCAAGTTGTGCCACCTACTGTGGGACATGTTCTTCAACTTTCACTTCAATGACCGTCATAGAGAGAAGTGCTTTGTGAACTCGTTCCTGTACATCAAGTTGATCTACTAGCAATTGGTCCTTGTTTTGTTGTAACTGTTATTTCTCCTCCTCCCACTTCTCTTGTAAGGAAAGATGTTCCTGTTCTGCCTTCCTCTGTTGTACTATAAGTGTGCTCTGTACTTGTGCCAAAGCATGGGTGGCTTGTGCTGTGTCTTCTTGAGCTTGTCGAAGGTGAGCTCGACTTTCTCAACGATATGGCGTAATTGGGTGGGATCATCGCCTGTTCCTTATGTTCTCGTCATCAAGGGCATAGTAGAATTGACTCGGTTGGATTGGAGTGCCTGCTGCACTTCTTGAAGTTCACCCATGAGTCAGTTGAATATATTCTCCTGCTTCGCTTCTTTCCTTTCTGTGATCTCTAGTGAGGCATCATTCAGCGCAACGATCAAGAAGTCGAAGTCATCCTGTGTGAGGGTAGTCTTAAATGTAGTTCGGGTGGCCTTAGTTTTCTTTTGGGATGAGGGATTTGGTGGGGTGACCTTCCTTTTCTTAGAGGGATCCTGCTCTTCTCTAGGTAGAGTAACCTCGCCTTTGTTTTTCTCAACCTCTGTGCCACCTAGTTATTCACCATCACCTCCTTGCACAGGTGAGATTGAAGTAGTCTTCATGGATGTGCTATGGATATATATAACTTCATCATCCATCTTAGTCTTGCTCGGTCCAGGTGTATCCAATATAGCTTCAGGGCTTTCCATGTCGGATATTTCTGCGGGGTCCAATGGAACAAAGAGGTCCTCCGACCATTGCTTGGTAATCTACTCCAAGTCTTCTTCTGTCAACTTGTAGTACGACTGGAGTTGCTGTTTGTGCTCATTAGCGTGTGTTGTGATATAGGTGAAGTGGTGGTCTGCGCTGAATTTGATCAAAGGTATAAACCTATGAAGTGTGTTTGGTGTGAGGCGTGGTGTAGACTAGATTGCATTCTTCAATTGGTTGTAATAAGCGTGGAAGATGACATTGGACTGCCACTGCTTGTTCATGTCGGTGGATTACCACAACGTACAGAACTTCGTAGCTAGTGGTTCGAAGGGTTCGATCTCCAGAAAAGTGGCACCTTCTGGTAGCTCCTAGGTGATGAAATAGATGAGTATGAGCAACCAACTAAAGTGAAACTCATACCCTTGGTCTTGCACTTCTCCACAGTCAAGATCGAGCTAATTTATAGGGTACTTCACCCAGTTCATTTGTAGTCCCTCCGCACACTTCCCTGCGAGGTCAACTACAAATCTAGTCACCTGTGTGGGTCTGTTCTTGTGGACTAACTTCTTTGTGATCATCTCGAAACCGAGGTGCACTACTGCATTCTCTATGGAGGCTACCTTGTAGCCTCGCGTGCACTTCTCTACATCACCATACGTGTCTTTTATTAGTTGGGTGAGAGCACGATCTGTGGTCTTTCCAGGGTAAAACTCCTGCAGGTCAGGGCCCTGCATGCTTAGCCTTGTGATCCGATTGATCAGAATCGAATCCACAGTGATGCGGTGGTCCAACCATAAGTATCCTTCATGGTAGCATGACAACAACAATCTAATGCATGCATTCACTTCCTGATGCCTCCCGAAATGAGGAATCTTCATTACATTGAGGAGGGTTGACTGCACGAGGCTATGGGTCCATTGCCGAGGGACAATCTTTGGGTTCCTCCCTTTTGTGATAGTTAAGTACTTGTGCGGGGCTAGCATACTGTAAAATTTGCGATCTCCAAGGTTAAAATCACTAAATTTCAACGCTATGAGCTTATCCTGGTCAGCACAAACTACGCGCACCCCTTTTGGGAGGTATGCAGTGACCAAAACATAGTCTAAGTCTCTGGGTACAATGTCTTGATTCACTGTGCCTCTTAGTGGTGGGATATACTTAGGAAATATACTTGGGATCATCTTGACAGTGGAAAAGTCGTTTCCAAGCTTAGATCGTCTTTCTGAAGGCGGTCGGAATGGTCCTACTCGAGCAATGGAGGGGGAAGCTAGAAATTCTCCCGAGGACGATGCCTATACACCTGTAGACACTCCTCGCTCTGACATGACTCTCTCAGTCATTAAGTCAACTAAAAATTCTTCAACTACTTTCTCAGCAACGCTGAGATGGTTCGACATACAAGCTTGGGTCAGCTAGCTCGGGTGTGAAAGGAATTCAGAGACTACAGTAAATAGTATGGGAACAAAGCAATGATCTCAGGGTGAATTAATCTCAGGTTTTGTGCTCAAATTCTCACTTAGAAAAAAGTATTCTCGGTGCGTGTGGTGATGGACTAAGTAGGGAAATTTAGCAACGGTTTGCTAGAAATGGTTATGATCCTTCATTAACTCCTCTTCGACCTACTATGGCGTGTTTCAATGGTTGGATGACGAACCTTTATTGCTTTTTTTCCCGTTCGGAGCAGAAGTCGAATTGATATATCAGCCCCAACGACTATATTGCTTCATCATGGTGAAGTACTCTATGTCATTGTTTTGATATCTCGATGAAGCTCCAATTCTACAATTTTTCTTTCTGCGAAGTATCCTCTAGAACCTCTTGTAACCTTACAGTATTATCCCTTTTCTTTCTTAACTTTCTAGCCTTCTTCCCAGTGAGCTTCAATTCAATAATTCTTTTACCATTCTGATGCTTATCTTCTGTGGTCTTAGTTACTTCACGCTGTTGAAATTCTTTCCTAGGGTTCCTGGATAATACTTCTTCTGTATCGAAAATAGGTAACTCAATCTTCTGTGGATCCTCTAGTGTTCTCTTAGCCTCGACATCAGAGTTGCTAGTATTAGATATCTATGATTTATTCTTCTGTTCTTCAATCAAGTGCGTGATCCTTCTGGTCATAAAGTCTTTTAACTCTTGCTTCTTCTGTTCCAAAACTTCTTCTTCCTCTTTTCATCTAGCTTGTTCTCTATCAATCCAAGGTTTTCCTATGAGCATGGTAAACGGGGCACTGTCTTCAACAAATTTAATAATCTCAAAGTCTTCCTTTGTCAAAGTTCCATTGACAGTCATAGGTATCCGGGCGAGCCTTCCACATAGGTTTACTAGCTTTGCTTTGAATAAACTTGTCCCTCCCAGGGAAGGGATCATGGCAGGATTTCCTATAGCTTCCCAAGTTCTTTCTGGCATAATGTTCACTTGTGGTCCTTCATCAAGAATACAGTCAATGTTGAAGTCCCCTATTATTGCTTCAACTTGCTCCTTTTCTTTGAAGATCTCTAGTAATCGGACATCTTTATGTTCCTTCAAGGTTTATTTTATCCGTATTAATATTTTCTCTGATTCTTGTTGGGTTTTTGCCTTTTCTGGATCTGCCTTCTGGTCTTCTTGATTCAGATTCAACCTTTCCAACTTAGTGATCATTCTAGGGAAATCCAATACGTCGTGGTCCAAAGCTTTGCAACAGAGACAACTAGGTTTTCTCCCAGGGAATTCCTTAGCAAGATGTCTTGGCCTTCTGCAACTGTAACAAAGAGTTAATCCTCTCTTTCTCTTCAATGATCCCCAACTCTTCTTGTACTACGTGCTAGGATCATAATGGCTAGCCTGGAAAAATTTCTTTCTAGGATCCTACATCCACTTGTTAGTCCAGACATTCTTTCTATGCATAGGTATTACATATCTATCATTATACTTATAAGATCTATTCATATCAAACTTTGTTTCATCTATTAATGCCCTAGTTTTTAAGCTAGGAAAAAATCTATCAAACATACCTAGATCTATGCTCTAGAAACAAAAAATTTCACTTGTATTACTTATACAGAGCACAAAGCTTCCAGATCTAAGGAATTTTGACTATTCTTACCTTTATTAGAGCACATAGATTACAGATCTTACCTCTTTTCTACAGATCTGACTTCTTTCTTTCAGAAATTTCCACCTTTACTTTTCTTAGAGCACAGAGCATTCATATCTCTCTTCTTTTCTTTGGATCTGATCTTCCTTTCTTCAGATCTGACCTTATTCCTGGCACAAATATTCAGAGGTCAAGTAAAAATATGTGCACTAGGGCAACAGATATACGCACAAAGATTTCTTTTGCACAAAGTTTCTTCTTCCTCAGTTCCAAGCAATCAAAGTTTCAGGTCCTGGCATCAGAACCATTTGTTGGCATAGGGGTAGACCCAGGGTTCAACGCTTCAACAACATACCAACAAAACCCTAACTACTGGCCCTTTTGGCAACACCTGGGAAGCAGATGAAGTCTCACCCGAGGTAGAGGCAGGGGTGTTTGCAAGACTCAGGTGTCTGCAACCTTAGCTGGGATAGAGATCTGTGATTATTACTCTTAGCAAGCACTTTAGCATAGATCATTCATCAGTATTTAACCCTCATGGAACTCTGAAGATGGAATAGAGCACCGCAAAATTCACTTAGATCTAGGTTAAGTTAGTACTTAGCAACAACAAAATAGGTCTAGCACTCAACACTTTCATATATGTCAAATCTAAGAAGCACAAAGCAAAGTGGATCTATATAAGTATATCATAGAAAAGCACATAGCATAATCATATCAAGAACAACACATGGAAAGAAACCAACACATTAGGTTGAAGCATTAAGCACAACACACAAAGTTACCATGGTTCACCCCCACCTTGGGGCTATGTCCACAAAGTCTTCTTCTTCTTTATTAGCTTTGGTCAATTGAGTTACAACACAGAGCTCACACTTGTACTCCACATAGGACAAGAGATCTGCGTGCACCTCGCCAGATCCTCCTTCTTGAGTAGATCTAGCACAGAGCCTTCTTACAATCCGTGCACTCATCACTTACAACACTTGCACTTAGCTCTACAAGTCGGTCACACAATATACTCAAAGCCTTTACTATCACTTAGCTTATCTTCTCCCCCTCTCTTACATTGCTTAGCTACTTATTTATACTTTACAAAATAGGCCTAAACATGGGTAAACCCATGGGACAACATCCATTTCCCATTACATTAACCCAAAACCCTAAAAGGGCCCCAAAAGTGGGCCGAGATCCTGTGATCTCTTCTTCTCCTGGCGCTCCATGTTTGACAGGCTGTCGAAGTCCAAAAATGGTCAAATATGACCAAGTGTTCCTCAAAACTTGGTCAAGGGCCAAAAATCCCCTCACCTTTTCTTTCAAATCACTTATCAACCTTAAGAATCCAACCAAAGTGCTTATCCTACCCTATAAGGTTTCCTGTAGAACCTGCCTTGATTGAACTAAGTCAGTGACTCCATTTCCCAATGGCTTATCTCCCTTGTTTCAACCCAATTAAATTCTAAAATCCAAAACCTGAAACATAATAGCTAGCCTAATATTATTCAAAAGAACACAACTAAATCATACAGAGAGATCCCTCTCTGAAGATGGCAGGGCTAGATCCCAGCTTCCAAAGTGGTTTTGTGGTTACCTTTGGGCTTCCTTCATAGCCTTAGGAAATTACAGAGCGATAATAGGTTGGTGAGTCATTGGAACCTATTTTTTGTGGTGTGCACACCTGATTAGTGCATGGATTATTATTATCAAAGACATGGTGATTTCATAAGTGTTTCATGCACCTAGGTAAGTGCGCACATTTCACAGTGTTGTACTCACTTGAGTAAGTGCACAAAAATGAATTGGGAGTGCACGCAGACCTGAGTCATATATTTATGTATACATATGGTTGTATATGTATTGAGGCCGTAGATCCTGTGTGATTATGAGGCTAGTGAGATGGGATGGAGATAGGCCAGTGTGCCTATCCATGTAAATATAATCACAATTATTAATATAATATTACATCACTACACGTAGATTGACTTAGATGAAAATATATGGGAGGGCAACTTCAGTGGAAAAAGGAAAATGGGGTGGGATGTAAGTCTTAGGGGAATATTTTATAATATTTTTGGAAAAGTGTAATGTTGGATAATTATTTTATCCTAAGTTCTCAAGGGTAGGGAACGAGTCAAAAAGTGGATTAATCTACTTCTAAAGGTGACATGTGTCGAGTTGAAGGCATGCAATATATATTGT
Organism: Picea engelmannii; assembly: GCA_009831015.1. Taxonomy (NCBI): domain Eukaryota; kingdom Viridiplantae; phylum Streptophyta; class Pinopsida; order Pinales; family Pinaceae; genus Picea; species Picea engelmannii. The sequence continues at coordinate 1,089,676 of ML778059.1, read as the reverse complement.
TGGCCTTAGTGTATTTTGGGCAATATGATTATTCAGGGGATGAGTATTCATGTTTCAGGCTCTCGTGAGCAGAAGGGGGTTGGAATATATGGAAAATATGATTATTACCTTATCTGCACAGAGAAGCTTGTAAGGAGCTACCATGCTCTAATATGAGCTTACTATTGAAGAGACAAGTTGTCAAGCCCATGAGGAGTATCTCTGGGTGAGAGATTGGCTATTGAGAAGTGGGTTGTTAGAATCATGAGCATACTCTCCAGGTGAAATTATTGTTGAGCATTGTTCCCTGGTGCGCTGATAATTAGTCACAGGGATCATATCCTTCATGTATGACCTGTTGCTGGTAACCCTGGAAGGGAAGTGTGGTAGCCGAAGGAATTTTGAGCAGAGAAGGGGCACACTTCCTTGGGTGTGACAGGTGCATGGGGAATGAGGGACTGTGGGTTAGTTGTAGCAACAAGCACCTAGGACTGAGCAATTGTGTTGAGAATAAGACCTTAACTTGTCATTAGGAACCCTTTTTCGCTATTGGAGTTAAGCCCCAACTCATGAGTGACCTATTGATGAAATATTATGAGAAATAAAGTATATGGATGGGAGGACTGTCTGAGTTATGCATGCAGTTGGTGACTTTCATAAAATATGTGTTCTTTATGTGTTGTCTTGTTTATTGTGTGCTTGTTTATTTATGCATGATATGGATCAATTATTGTATGTTGTCACATATAAGTAATTGTTGTTATTTTTTTTAATGTTTCTTGCGCATGTAAGTATGGTGTTTATACCCTGTATCTATAGTTGTTCATGAGTATGATATATGTTGATATTTTTACTGTAAGCTAACCTTATGCTTTTGGTTTGAGACTCTGGGGAATATTGAAGGGTGGTGCACATAGAGAATACTCTGTGTGCACCAGAGGTTGGATTGCTTGTGCGCACTGGGAAGCAGTCTACGCACACACGGAGAATAGTTTTGGTGTGTGACACCAAGGTGATTGTGTGCATGGTTGTGTTGTGTGATCAGTATGCTAGTGTGCACAAATTTTGAGTTACTATCACTACTTAAAGTTGTCTTAAAAGGATAAAATTAGTGTGGTGCGACCATTTAGCCATACCATTTGAGTTTTTTGACCCACATAGTGCATTTTAGGCCATTTTTCCCACGATATTCAAGTGTTGATTGTGGGAGCTACAATCAAAAGAATTAGTAACCGTCTGGATCAAGTAAGTTCCCTTCAGTTGGGCCTCCACCACTTCAACCCTCCACCAAAGGAAAGGTGAAATAAAGGAGATAATGGGGTTCTCCATTACAAAGAAGGAAGAGCTTGGGCATTGAACAATGAGTTCATACTTTCAAGGATAAAGGGATGTAGACTCAATGTGAAATGAAATTTCTCCAGAGTATCGTTTCTCTTAAAATTTGAATTCTCTCTTCTCCATGACTTGGATATGGATCAATTTATAGCCTTCAAAGGGAGCTGAAGGGTCGATTCAGAGTGTTTCCAGTATATGGAAGGTCAAGGATCATGGATCTTGTGAAGTGACATGGAAACCTGACATAATTTTTAATTTTGAGCACCATACCCGATTTACACAGGATGTAGTGGAGAAACCTGCATATACACTTGTTGTCTAACTGGTAGGGTGTGCATATGTGGAAAAATGTGCTTTTTTTTTTCTTTGGAAGGTAAAAAAAGGAGACTTCAAGTTTGCATAAGGAAATGGAAAGGCCATCCAAGCAAGTTGCATGGGGTGGGGAAAATTTTGTTATAACAAGTATTATTATCAATGACAGGGTACACATAGTTCATAAGTGTTGCGTGCACCTAGGTAAGTGCACACATTTCACAATGTTGCATGCACTTGAGTAAGTGTGCGGTAATGAACTGGGACTACACGTACAACTGAGTCATATATGTATGTATACATATGGCAGTACACGTATTGAGGTCGTAGATCTTATGTGATTATGAGGTTGGTGAGTTGGGATGTAGATAGGCCAGTGTGCCTATCCATGTAAATATAATCACAGTTATTAATATAATATTACATCGTTGCGCGAAGACAGACTCAAATGAAAAGAGATGGGGGGGCAACTCCAGTGGAAAAGGGAAAACGGGGTGGGACATAAGTCTTAGGGGAATATTTTGTAATATTTTTGGAAAAGTGTAATGTTGATAATCATGAGGGTAGGGAATGAGTCACCAAGTGGATTAAGCTACTTCTAAAGGTGATAAGTGTCGATTTGAAGTCATGTAATATATATTGTTGGCCTTAGTGTATTTTGGGCATTATGATTATTCGAGAGATGAGTATTCATGTTTCAGGCTCTTGTGAGCAGAAGGGAGTTGGACTATATGGAAAATTCTATTATTACCTTATATGCACAGAGAAGCTTGTAAGGAGATGTGAGGCTCTAATCTAATTTTACTGTCAAAGAGACAAGTTGTCAAGACTGTGAGTAGTCTCTCTAGGTGAGAGATTGTCTATTGAGAAGTTGGTTTTCAATCCCATGAGCATACTCTCCAGGTGAGAGTATTGCTAAGAATTGTTCCCTTGTGCACTGGGAATTAGTCACAGGGCTCGGAGACTTCCTATCCGACCTATTGTTGGTAACCCTGGAAGGGAAGTGGGGCAGTCGAAGGAATTTTGAGCAAAGAAGGGGAACACTTCCTTGGGTGTGACAAGTTGTTGTGGGTGGGAAATCCCTCCTATGGACTAGCATTAAGGGTTTATCATGCATGCAGAAATGACCTAAAGTCTCCTACTTTTTACCAACATCCCAATCATAAACCCAATTATTCATATGCAAATACAAGGTTAAAGAGATCCAGTTACCGTACCTTATTTTTTCGTGTTTGATGTCAATCCATTTAACGATTGATTGCTCCTTCACTGCAACTCTCCTCCCAATGATGACCTACATTCATAAAAGACAAATAAAGAACTCCACATGCATATAACCTATAAACTAATGGGTTAGAGATTCTATCAAAATATAATCAAATTTAAATATTGACAATCTCATGTGACGGGATGGGAAAAGTACTTCTTTTATTAATCTCACAAGAGTAACCTTACAATAGTGAGATCGACCACTGCTCCTCGAATCTGGTCCTGGGATCCTCTTCAACTGTGCTCCAACTACTTCTGTATATGCTTCTCTTCACACAAAAGTTGCAAAAGGTTGGGGCAAGGGGAATACTAAATCGGGTATAGTTTCTTTGCTATGATTTTCCTCCTCCCAAATGGGACCCCTACCCTTTCTTTTATATGCTAGAAAGGGCTAGGTATTTTCTCAAGTGACCGAATATGGGAAATCAAATGGTTTAGTTAACTTACCCAAAACTCTGTGTTTTGTCTGCAACTTTCCATTTTCCGTGCTTTTTAGGCATACGCGGGTTGTAGTGGGTTAGCCAACGTACACACACATGAAGTAGTGGATCAGGGTACGTATGCATTCAAAAAGAGTGTTTTTTAAGAAGCTATTCATTAGTGGTTTGGCAAGGAAGAAAATGAGATGGCTTGATGCTAGGTAAGCATGTATGGTGCAATTTAGGGTTATAACAGATGCCCCCTAATGTGTGAGGTCAGAAGATCATATGATGGCCGAAATACATTAATAATCTTCACCAACATACCAAACAAGTGAGCCCAGGAACTAGAATTCAGGAGGTTCCATTTGTAAAATAACAATTGTCTCACTGAGGCGGGCATAACCATGCTCGGTATGAAATAAAATCATGGCTACCAATCAAATACACTATATATCCATGCCATATAACTATATAAAGTGTAGCCGCGAGAAATACACAACAGATCTACATCTCGAAATCAAAAAGATATACATGCATAGTATCAATCTTCAAGAAGTGAATAAGGCTTGATGGCTAGAGACGAGGCCTTCATAGCTCGAGAAAAAGCTTCAAAATATTCACAACTTGGGTAGGAGTGTAATATGAGTGTACAACTTCACTACCCAGAGGTATTCAATGACTTGTCAGGAACAGACTAGAGGATTTTGATGATCAGGTTGAGGGCTTCATGGATTTTGAACAAAGACTTGATTGGGCTTTCGGGATGACCGAGCATGAGGGTAAGAGACAATCTACAGAGGGGGAAAAATCAAGCTTGGTAATAACTTCCCTTGGACAATAACACGACAAAATATGAGACTCAGGCATCATGATATTTTAACATACGTTGACGATGCAGGAGGCATCACAAACTCTCCATATGTTTGGAAGAATAACCAAACGAAGGAGGACACAACTCTATGTAGCGGGAACAACTTCCTAAGGTCATTTTAAATCCCAAGGCTTGACGAACAAATGAAAGGATGTGCTTTGTCCAAGGGAAACTCATTGTGCTACCAAAAAAGAAAATACTTTTCCCTTCCTCTTTTTGGGGTATATTTGATTTTTTTTGTCTTTTTCAATAATTTTGGAAAGCTTGAAAAAGAATAAAAAATTGCTACATTAGAAAGGAGGATTGAGTGTCGCAAACATACTAGTTCCAAGTGCATGGAACACATGGATTCTTAGGGAAAAGGGACATATGCAGGAAAAGGACACTCGGGAAAAGTCTTCCATGGGTCAAAGGTGTCAAGACGTAGAGGCAAAGTGCTACAGGGCTTGCGTATAAGGAATTCTTCAGATGGTTCAGTTGATAGCAACATGGAGCCGACATTAGGAAAAATATGTAGGTATGCAAACATGATTAATAAGACACACAATGGTGACGCCCTTCGATGTAATTTTAATGAGCCCAGAGAAGGTAAGCTCGACAATTTTTCATATTTAGAGAGTTTGAAAAAACGTAAAAGGAGACTCCACTGGGGTACCTTTTTCAAAGATAGTCTAGTCGGTTCGAAAAAGGGGTAAACTAGAACCGACCAAAAGTCTATTCAAAAACATTTTAATGAGTGTGATAAAGACAAGATCACTCGATGATTTTTTCATTTTTAAGGAGTCTGAAAAAATCTTAACTATGGACTCCGTCAGGAATGTTCTTCTGGACCATTTTAATGAGTGTGAAAGAATAATGTCACTCGACGATCTTTTCAATTTTAGGGAGTCTGAAAAGAGCTTAACTATGGACTCCGTAGAGGTTCCTTTTTCGTAAATTTAGTCCCTCATGCCCAAAAAAGGGTTAAAATCATACCCAAGAATACTCTTCTAGGGAACCGAAGCTCCTAGAGTATACCTTTGTTCGTACATTTGACCATCCGGACCAAAAAAGGGGTAAACTACCGCTAGACAGACATGACTTCAAATTTTAGTTTAGCGAGAGTGAAGGTCAACAAGATATCTCAGCAATATTTTCATTTTTAAAGGGTCTAAAAAGGGCTTAAAAGAAGACTCGTTATGTTCTGGGAGTCCTGAGGGTGAGGTCAAGAGTGATAATGCATTATGAAAATGAGACTCAAACTTGTAATCAGGATAAACTAATAAGGAATCCTGAGCCTATAGTCATTAGTGATGGCATGGACACCAAAATGCAACTAGGATCTACCTAGGGCATCCATGTTAAGGTAGGCTCTACCACTAAAATATGACACTTCTAAAGAAGCAATGATGGTTCTATGTTGCAAATTGGTGGGATCGATCCTATGGAATAGTGATAAATACAACGAGATGTAGAAAGTAGAGGTGGAATCCTAACTTAAATGCAACAAGTTGGAAAAATGACTTTTTACCAAAGGACCTTTAAAAAGATCCAAATCTCCAAAAAGTTTCCCAATACCCAAAGTAACATTTATCGTAACAATCTAGAGAAAACTTCTGAATCATACTAAATGATGTTTAATTTAGAAAAAATGACACAAGGGTCCAAAAAAATGACAAAAAGTGGCCCAAAAAGTCTATAAATAGAAGCTGGTAGCTCAGTATCACTATTGCAAATTGAGAAATTGACTAAAAGCCAAAAATACCCCTTTGTGAAAAGAATTGGTTACGGGAGCTTCAATGGATGAAACAAACTTTTGCTTGGACCAAGTAAGTACACCCTAACCCCCCTTGCATTTCAATACTTCATTTAAGAATTTCCTTTTTTTTTTTTTGAGGGGGCATTGACCTTTAAAAAGGTCGTCCCTATGTACATGCGGGCAGTCTTATGACAGTTCACGTGTGCACGTGTGCAGAGGAAAGACTACACACGTGCACATGCGACTGTGTGCATTACAACCCACGTGTACCCTCTAAGATAAGAAAAATTTAAAGAATGCAAGGACTAATTCCCCTTGGACTTGTTAATTGCAGTATGTATGTTCACTAGAGAGAGAGGTAGCATTAGGATATTGATTTTTTGGTTGGTGAGGACCCTGCTGCTACTGCCACATTGGTGCAATGTGGTTTGTTAAAGTTCTTCCAGTGTCCTTTCATGCAGGCACAACCTAGGATGTTGAATGCCTTAGTTTATTAGTGGCATCCTGATGTAGAGGCCTTTATGCTTGAGGGACAATCGTTGAATCCAACGACTGAGGATATTTACTTTATGACTGGCCTCTCAAGGAGAGGGGAACCTGTCAATTTTCACACTTTTCCCTCAGGGCCAAAAAATATAGCGGAGTTGATTGGAATCCATTGTGAAGTTGGTACAGATAATATGGGCACTCAGGTGCCAATAAACAAGATCTCATACCTATCACTAAAAGTGATAGTTTTTCTTATTGGGCGGATTACAAGATCTACATTTTTGCATCAGGCTTCTCGTGCGCACATGAATTGTGCAGTTCAGTGCTTAAATGCACAAGTTTTTGACTGGAGTACCACTTTACTAGAATGCATGAAGAGGCAACTTACAAAGTGTCGCATGTGGAGGCAAAGGAACTTTGGGTTTGGGACTATTATTTGTGATTTCTTCTTCAAGAGAGTACCGAGTCTTAGCCCGAGGGAGATAGTATGAGGGCATATAGCCTCTTCTCCAGCAGTAAACAGATGGGCGGTGTTGTTGTCATGACAGGGGGGGGAGGAATATTGAGGCCTTCAATGACAAGTTTTTCGACTGGTGGTATCGATAGATTCCGCTGATAGAGGACTATCCTTATGTCGTAATTGACTTTTCCAGGGACCTTGACATGGGTGTACCTCCCAGAGTGGTACGAGGAGAGTTAGGTATGCTTTGTTTTTTCTTTATTTTTTAAATTTATTTAATTTTTATGTTTTTTATATATATCATTTTTTGTATATACCAGAGTATCTGACAATTAAGTATGTGTTATGTGCAGATGTGGGGCCAGTGCATCCAACGTACTTTGCAAGGAACATGAGATGTCCTCGACCAGAGGCAGGACCAGCTGCAGCTAGCGGACCAGTAGCAGTAGGGGGACCTCCAACCAGAGAGGCTGAGAGAGTATTGAGACGGCTAGAGCAGAACTTTACCTCGCTCACTCGTACAGTCCCCATGGCAGAGATCGAGGATCTATTGCCATCTATGCAGACTCATGTAGTGGGGGCACCACGGACGTGGGTCTGGATTTTTCAGTGTTTGGAAAACTCCGTTGATCATTATAATAGGGAAAATATCCCCATCCTTAGTTAGATTGGACTGCTTACATGCCGAGGGAACTATTTGTATATTTTTGAGGGCATAAGCCCTGTGACTCTTTACTGGATGTATTTTGAGGCGCTTGCGTCCACCCATGTACTATGATATTTTTGATATTATATATGGATTTTTATGTCTTTTTATGTCTTGTGGATTACATATATTGTACAAATTTATTTACATGTGCATGTGTGTGTCTTTCTTATATGTGTGCAAGATGCCAATCTAATATTTGATTAGCTAAAGTATCTGTAACTTGATTTAATCTCCTAGGAAGATGAAAATATGTAATATAATCAAAGCTTCATTCTAAGAGACATACCCTAAGGAATCTTCGGTGTAGAGTAGGATCATGGACATGGTAGACTCCATTTAACTGAGACACAACCAACTGAGTGTATAAATAGACTCGGAGGTGAGAGATACCAAGTGAGAAAGCATCATGAAGTAACTCAATAACTGTGTTGTATTCGACGACATTGTTTGTGGTGTCTCCTAAACATATACCTCCTAAAGATAACAACTGGCCCTAAGGTGTGAAAATCACCCAAGCTATGGAGGCAAGCATCCGAGTGTGCCATCTAGCACCATCCACAAATCCAATGAACACCTCTGATTCACTTGACATCTACCATAATGAAAAATATGACATAAAAAATGACACGTCCATAAAACCAAAACCCAAAAAGTAATAGTATAAATACTATACATATATTACAAAAAGTCACCCAAGGAAACCCACCTATGAGTAATACTTCTTGAGGTAGAGCCCATTTCTAGGCTCCGCCAAAAAAATTCCCTCAAATTCCACCAGACTATAAGCGCCCTTTTGTAGTACTTCTTTCATGATGAAAGGTCTGAACCACATGGGTTTGAACTTTCCTGCCCCCAGGGGGTCCTTCTCTTAGTCATAGACCAAGACAAGGTCACCTTCATAGAAAATCTAAGGACAAATGGACCGATCATACTGACACTTGAATTTTTGTTTGTGAGCCTCGTTAGACAAGGCCACATCAAGACACTGTTCATTGAGCTGTTTGAGGTATAGTAACCATTATTCAAGTGGTGAAGTATCTGGAAATAACTGTACTACCAACTTTAATGATGGGATCTGGCATTCTATAGGCAAGACTGCTTCTAGCCCGTAAACGAGTTGAAAAGGTGAGAAACTGGTTGTAGTCTTAACAGACGTTCAGTAAGCCCATAATGTTGAATATAACATCAAATGCCAATTTGACTTGGCCGAATTGATCATCCACTATAGAATGGTTTTAAGATATTTATTTACAGCTTCCACCTGACCATTCTCTTGGGGGTAATAAGGTGATGAATTTTCTTGCCTCAACCCAAGATTTGATGTTAACTCGGTCATCATTTTGTTCTGAAAGTGACTGCCATGGTCAGTGATAATCTCTCTCAGGATGTCGAACCTTGCTACTATCTGGTTGAACAAAAAGAGAGTTGTCTCCCCGTCATCTTTGAACGTTGGCATAGCTTCGACCCACTTGGTGAAGTAGTCTACTACTACGATGATATAGCGGTGCCCCCTTGCTAAAAGGGGGTTGCATGTAGTGTAATCAATCCCCCATTTAGTGAAGGGACCAATGGTAATAACGGGAAACAGGGGAGTGGGGTGTGCCCTCATCTTCTGAGAGAAGATCTAACATGGGTGGCACTTCTTGACCGATTCAACACAATATTTGATTAATGTCGACCAGAAGTAACCGGCTCATAGAATATTTTGGGTTGTTTCCAACCCAGACAAATGACCATCACATGCTCCAGTGTGGAAATCGTTAAGCACAATTTTCGATTCTTCATGAGTGAGACATCGATGAAGGATGCAGTCTACACCTCAATGATACAATGTGTCCTTGAGTATGATATAGTTCTTAGATTGATGGCGTATATGACGACACTCATCATGAGAAGCAGAGGCAGGAAACTTCAAAGTCTGGAGATAAACAAGCACATCTCCATACCAGGGGTCAGAAGACGTGATAAAAAACATGTCTCCTTTGATAGGCGACTCGTTGGGTATAAAATCACCTGATTCAACTGGACGTTCCAATATGAGTTCTGCAAAGACCATCGAATTTTTGGATTTCGCAGAAACAAATTCCAAGTCGAATTCCTGGAGGATAACTATCCATCTACTAATTTTTTCGATGACTCGTCGTGTCAAGACGTATTGAAATGGATTTAAGACGACAATGACGGTGGTCTTGCAAAACAAAATATAATGACGGAACCATTGGACATAATGAAATATTGCCAACACAAGTTTCTCAATATGAGAATAATTGAGTTCTTGTCCAACTAGGCTTCGACTCAGGTAATTAATCACGTATTATGAGAGTAAATCATCCTCCTGAACTAAGACCATACCGATGGTCGACTCTGCACCAGCCAAGTATAATAGGAAATATTTATTATAATTGGGTGGTCGAAGCAGAGGGGTTGATATGAGGGCGCTTTTCAACGTTGTGTAAGAGCGTCGAGCGACTTCGTCCCAATGAAAAGGAACGTCCTTCTTCAATAAACACATAAAACCCTTTTTGATCTCGACATAGTTTATGATGAAACGTCGTAGAAAATTTGTTTTTCCTTATAGACTCTGAAGCTGAGGTATGGTGCACGGAGGAGGCAATTGAACTAATATTGCCTCAACCTTGAGAGGATCGACGATGATCCCTATTGTCGAAATGATGAAACCTAACAAACAACCTAATGTGACGCAAAAACTACACTTGTTTGGATTCAAGTGGTTTCAGTAGTAGTGACACCGTTCAAGGATAAGTCGGAGGTGTTCCAGATGATCATCTCTCTTGCGAGATCGTGATGCTAAATCATTGAGATAAGCCTTGAATATGTGTTTGAGGTCGTGGAAAGAAAAAGATATGGCCCGCTGAAATGTAGCTCCAACATTTTTCACACCAAAAGGCATCTTACGATAAGCGAATGTACCCCATGGACATATGAAGGAAGTTTTGTGTTGGCCTTAGGGTTTGATTTGTATCTGATTGTATCCGAAAAAACCATCCATGAACGAAATGACCTTGCATCCTATGCATTCATCGACTATCTGGTCAATAAATGGCATGGGAAAATTATCTTTTGGGTAGGCCTTGTTAAGATAATGGAAGTCTGTGCATACGCGAATCGTACCTTGTTTTTTATTGAGTGGCATGGGATTCGACACCCATTGAGTCAATTTGATGGGGTATATGATACCAACTTTAAGTAGTTTCTCTACTTCAGCCTTGATAGCTGTTGCTTTCCTAGGATTGACCAGATGAAGCTTCTGCCAGATTGACTTGACATCAGGATAAGTCGTGATTTCATGTTCGAAAATTGTTGGGTCTATGCCTGGCATTTCGTCATAAGACCAGGAAAACATGTCGCATAATTATTTAAATAACTCTTTGTAGATTTGGATCTCCTCGAGGGAGCAGTCTAATCTGATGAAGATATTCTCCATGACACCAGGGGTTTTGGAGATGTCAATAAGTATCGTTTCATCTATTGTTTCCATATTTCCTTTAGTGTAAACCACATGTGTTTCCAAAGGATTGATATGACAATATTTATCTCCATTCATAGTCAGAGTGAATTCTCCTGCTTTAATTCATCTTAACTCTAGGAGGAAGTAAGATCTATGATGAAGATCATTCCAGGGTCTATTCGGACTAGTCATTGCCTCAATAATCTCTTCGTCTAAAGGTAGAACTAAGTCTAAAGAATATGTATCAGCAAGGGAACCTTGAGCCCAAATAGGCTCGATCACCAGATCTAACTCTTGTGTTGGAGTCGAATTGAGGTCGATAGAATCTCGTTGAATGATCGAGTATGCAACTTTTCTGTGGACAAAGGCATGGCCATGCTATGGTACTCTATCCCTTCCATCGTAGCGGATGGGGAAGGAAGAGTCCATGGATCATGAAAGTACGTCATGTGAAATGACAAGATTTGAAAAATTTCAGCCTGAGGCTAGTCCAGGACAGTCGTCATATAATGGACATTTTTGGTCAGAGGCAGGTAATCTAAAGTACCCATCAATGATGGGCACAAACCAACCCCTACATTGATGATGCCAGGCTGAGGGTTATCAATCATCGAGACCGTGGAGACTCTTGATGAATGGTCGGGATGAGAGAAGGATAACTGATCAATGGTCATAATCCAGCCCTCATGAGGAAACAACAAGACCCAGAAAACTGTCGCGACCACTGCTTGCATAGCATAGGTCCAACTTCGACGCACATGGTTTTTCCCCCTAACTACACCGGGAAAGAGGGGATGATCCCATGTGGTTGGAAAGAACGACCATCAAAAGTTGTAAGTAGAGTAGGTGACGGAGACAAAATGGGTTGGCTGATGCCCTTCCAACATGCCAAATATATCACGCATGTCGAGGTGCCCTCATCCACCACTGTATGGAAAATATTCTAGGTAAAAGTTTTCATGGTGTAAGCCACTACTATCTGAAAAGAGACATGGTAAGGAAGATGAGGTTTTAAGTTAGAGTTATCAAGCATGATCATTCCTGGATTACAAGTCTCGACAGAGCCTAAGGTAGCTATTAAGGCCTTTCTTTGGGAAGGGAAACTCTGGAGGACTTCCAAAGCAGACATCGCACAAGGAGTCTGTGATAAATCCTCCACCATAGAGTAGTTCTGGGCGGCCCTTGCGTTTGGGTTGTAAGAAGCTTTCTTGAATACACCTTTTGGGATGCATGTCATTGTTTCATCCAACGCCTTCTCAATCTGAAGAGGAATAGGTGGGTTTTTGACTTCTTTACCCTTCTTAGAGGTGCCTGGATTTCTGTAATCATGTGCTCTAGTCATTATATAGGCATCACCTTTCATCTTATACAAATTTGTGGATGACTTATTAATTGAAGATGGAGGGGGCCCTTGACTGCGCCCTTCCACGCTCGAGGAGGCTTGAGTTAGATTTTTCTCATGTGGGAATGGGTTCGTTAACATGACAGGCTATTGTTGTGCCAATAACTTCTGGGCCTCCGTAATCCAGGGGAACAAATGGGTCGGGTGGTCTTCCTTGCAAAGATTACAAGGATACTTTGACTTCTTCTTTTCAGTGTTTCCCTTGCCAGCATTATCAGTGGGTTTCTCATCCCCCTTACCCTTTTTCTATTGTTTCTTCTTTCCATCAAGCTACTGGGTGGCCTTTGGGTTTGTCGTTTTCACACTGTGTACATTCGACTTTTGGGTAGGGGGAGCAGCCAAACCAGTGGATTGGTTGGCTGCTGTCTGTTGTATTGACAATTGTTGCAATTGATTTGACAATGGATCAACAGGCTTGGTTTGTGCTGAACCAATAATGCCATAAACATGTGGTCCAGACCTTTTCTTGGTTTTGTCAAGGATTGACCTTGGTGCATCTGGCATAATCTTGTAGAGTAAACTAAATTGAGAGTAAATTAGCTCTAGTTGTTGCGCTCTCATTATCGCGTCTTCCACAGAAAACACTCCGGATGTTGTGATGTCTTTAGATAACTGAGGTACCAAAGACTTAAGGAACCACTCAAGCAGGAATGCTGGTGGGACTGACACTTTGATTAAACTCTTCCGACGTCTCCATTCTCAGATATGATCTGAGATATGGTCCGCTTTTGTCTGCTCAAAATTGGCCAGCAATTCGGTGTCGGCGTCATATCTCACAGGTATTGTAAATGGTTCAGGAAAGCCATCGCCAATTTGTCGAAGGAAGAGTATCGTGAGCAGTCTAGCTCGATGTACCATTTTGCAACACTCCCTATGAGAGTGCGTTGAAACAATCACAACTAAATGAAGTCGTCTCTTAACGAGTTGGATGAGCACCATAAGTGGAAGGTAGTCACGTGATCACCAGGATCTTCGTTAGGCTTGGCCTCGAACTTTGGAATGTTCAAAGGAAACTTGGTAGGCATAGGAGGCCAACTTGGATCATGATAGATGGGGTCATTTAAGAGCCTTGTCAAATCTGGCAAGTGCAGGGTTTCCATAAATGGTAGTTTTGGTTGTGGATTGTAGCCAGAGAAAAAGGAGCATGGGGTTTTACTGGCACTAGGTTGCCAGGAAAATTTAGGTTGCTAGCTAGGGCTCTGGTAATAACCATGATCGTGACTAGCATATGGATTGGGTGCTTGTTGAGACATCATCTGATGGTTCTTGTAATAAGACGTAAAGGGCTAATCTTGCGTCACATTCCAAGGATTTTGGGAGGGGTTGCCCCCTACTGATCTGACGGGCAGAGGTGTTGGGCCTTGCCTAGGGTTCCACTGGGTATGGAAAGGGTTTCCCTCGATCGACATCCCTGGTAAGGGGACTGGTCCTTGCCATGGATTCCAAGATCCTTGTGAGGAAGGAATTCCTAAGTGTGCCCCTTATGCAGGAATAATACCCTGTACAGGATGTGGTTGTCCATAACTGGGGTTGCCCCTGGCCAAAACGACAGCTATTGAGAAAGTGTTGTTACCAAATGCGTTGAACAAAGAGAAAGGTGTTGAACCAACCAACATATTATAAGGAGGGAGTGCTTGACTACTTGCTCCAAACAATTTTATGTTAGGACCGACAGAGTGTTGAGGAACACCGCTGAGCGAGGGGGATGAAGGGGGTATATGATCCCCACCCTAAGGGAAAGTGATAAAGGGAGTGGAAGTGCCCCCAATAGATCCTTGCAAAGGAGCATTGGAACTCCTTGGACCTAGACCCAAAGTTTTTAGAGTGGAGGAGGAAAGTACAGTACTTGTACCGAAGCCAGGCATCCCATATGAAAAAGGAGATTCTGTCGTGTTCTGAGTAAACAAAGCAGTGATCGCCACCATAGATAGAATCAAACCACTGCCTAAGGTAGAAGCAGTCAAGACCATAGTGGCTCGGATTGACGACAATTGTTTAGGAGGTGGAACACCCCCAGTAGTTACAGTTGTGAAGGAAATATCAATATTCCCTGAAGAAGTGGCAACGTGTGCTTCCATTGTTGCTGGTGAAACTACCAGACGCTCGTAAGGTAGAACCTGTATGATGATGGGAATAGATAGATCAATGATGGGAGGGTTGTATGGACCAAGAGCCTCTGCTTCGAGGTAAAAAATGATTGGTTCCTCCAA
>ML778059.1:1056266-1068313 GCA_009831015.1 Picea engelmannii | reverse complement strand
TCCATCCTAAGATGATACAACTTCTTTTGAAGAAACAACTTGTTTACCAGGGACTTTGATTGATACAAATTCCCTAACTTATCCCATAGTTCCTTGGCTGTAGATTCTCTCGAGACATTCAACAACACCGAATCTGCCAGGCAAAGTCGAATAGTACTCCTTGCTCTTCTATCCAATTTGTCCCAATATTCCTTCGACATACCAGTAACTGGTGTACTGGTAGGTTGTGTACCAGTAGCCTGTGTGCTTGTAGATGGTGTACCAGTAGGTTGTGTACCAGGATCCACAGTGATCCATTGTTCTTTGTCTACAAGAAGGTCCTCCATCTTGAGCTTCCATAGCTCAAAGTTTTTACCGTTGAACTTCTCTATCTCGATTCTAGATGAGCTTTCCATTCCTCTTTCTTTACTCAATTCTCCACTGCAAAAGCTCCCACTAAACCCAGGTTTATCACAGACCCAAGAAAAAATTGATCTATCAAGACCGAGCCAAACCCTCAGCAACAAAGGCGTCCCTCTGAAGAAAAAAATGAGCTCTGATACCACCTGTAAGTTTTGAACCTACAAAGTAAAGCAATGCATATAGATTCTTCAGCAATACATAAATTAATCAATGGCTCATACACATAGTACATAGAGATTTTATACTGGAAACCCTCAACCGGGAAAACCTGTCTTATTTTCATTATATCGAATTTCACCATTCACCATACAATATATACAATTTTTTTAGGTATTCCATAGATACCAAAACCCTTATCCATTAATCCGAGATTAATTTACAAATCCGCTAAAAATAGCAAAAACCGCCCAAAAAAAAATTTCGGGGCGCTGCACCAAACGCTACGCGCAACTAGGGGGGGGCATACCTGCCCCCCCCTGGGACCCCCCTAGGAAAGAACCTAGCGCACACGACAGAGCTCTAGGTGAAGGGATCATCAGACACAGTTGTCGTATCTAACGCACCCACACACACACACATGCAAAGAGTATAACACATACCCAACAATATGTACGCGGGCTATATGAAATCAGGGCACGTGTATACGCTGGAAGACCTTCTACAGGCTGTGTATGCCTCTGTGTCTTCCCTAAAAAAGAAAAAAAATAGTTAGGCAAAGGAAGTAGGGAGTACTGGTATGGAAGACCAGAATCCTTTCTAGCTCATACTTTTGCAAAAACTCAGAAAAAAGGTAGTGAAACCAATAAAAAAAACCCAACAAGTACCCCCAAAAACCCTAGAGATCCCCTATATGATCGCCAATTCTGTTGTGGGTGGGAAATCCCTCCTATGGACTAGCATTAAAGGTTTTATCATGCATGCAGAAATGACCTAAAGTCTCCTACTTTTTACCAACATCCCAATCATAAACCCCATTATTCATATGCAAATACAAGGTTAAAGAGATCCAATTATTGTACCTTAGTTTTTATGTTTGATGTCAATCCCTTTAATTCTTGGTCACTCTTTGACTGCAAATCTCCTCCCAATGTTGACCTGCATTCATAAAAGACAAACAAAGAACTCCACATCCATATAACCTATAAACTAATGGGTTAGAGATTCTATCAAAATATAATCACATTTAAATATTGACAATCTCATGTGGCGGGATGGGAAAAGTACTTATTTTATTAATCTCACAAGAGTAATCTTACAATAGTGATATTGACTACTGCTCCTCGAATCTAGTCCTGGGATCCTCTTCAACTATGCTCCAACTTATTTTGTATATGCTTTTGTTCACACAATAGTTGCAAAAGGTTGGGGCAAGGGAAATACTAAATCGGGTATAGTTTCTTTGCTATAATTTTCCTCCTCCCAAATGGGACCCCTACCCTTTCTTTTATAGGCTAGAAAGGGCTAGGTATTTGGTCGAGTGACTGACTATGGGTGGTCAAACAGTTTAGTTAACTTACCCAAAACTATGTGTTTCGTCTGCAACTTTCCATTTTTCGTTCTTTTTAGGTATACACGGGTTGTAGTGGGTCAACTAGATTACACACGCGTGCAGTAGTGGAGCAGGGCATGTATGCCTTCAGAAAGAGTGTTTTTTAAGAAGTTGTTCAGTAGTGGCTTGGGAAAGAAGGCAAATGAGATGGATTGATGCCAGGTAAGCATGCCTAGTGCAATTTAGGGTTATAACACAAGTACATGGGGAATGAGGGATTGTGGGCTAGTTTTAGCAGCGAGCACCTAGGATTGAGCAATTTTGTTGAGAATCAGACCTTATCTTGTCACTAGGAACCCTTTTTCCCTAGTGGAGTTAATCCTAGCTCAGGGGTGACCTATTGCTGAAAGATTATGAGAAACAACGTCTATGGATGGGAGGAATGTTTGAGTTATGCACGTAGTTGGTGACTTTCATAAAATATGAGTGTTCTTTATGTGTTGTCTTGTTTATTGTGTGCTTGTTTATCTATGCATGATATGGGTTAAATCTTGTATGTTTTCGCATATAAGTAATTTATGTTATTTTGTTTAATGTTTCTTACGCATGTAAGTATGGTGCTTATATCATGTATCTATAGTCCTTCATGAGTATGATATATGTTGATAGTTTTATTGTAAGCTGACTTATATTTATGGTATGAGCCTCTAGGGAATATTGAAGGGTGGTTCACGCAGAGAATACTTAGTGTGCACCAGAGGCTGGATTGCTTGTGCACACTAGGAAGCAGTCTACGCACACAAGGAGAATAGTTTTGGCATGTGATACCAGGGTGATTGTGTGCATGGTTGTGTCATGTGATCAATATGCTAGTCTGCACATAAGTTGAGTTACTTTCACTGCTTAAAGTTGTCCTAAAAGGAGAAAATCAGTGTGCTGCAACTTAGTTTGAGGTAGAGCACATTACTTCAAGTGATACTGCACAAACTAGAGTTAGTATAGTATCTGCGCAATGATTTGTTTGGAGTAGCATTGCTCAATAGTATGTTAGGGATGTTACAGCTTGGTTTATTTAGAGCATTTTGGGAGAAGTGTGTGATGTGTCCCAACCTGGGGTGGTTGGGGATGTTACATTGTGGTATCAGAACATTTGGTTCAACACTAGAATTGTATGGGCTAGATGTCAACAAGAAGCATCAAAGCTCCAGTTTCAACATTGAGCCTGCATGAGATGAGTTATACTTAAGGTAAAATTCAGACTGACAAGTGACCAAATTTTGAATTTCTACATGACCTTGGTGCACATTAACTAAGAATGCACAGTTGTACATGCTAAATTCATGATATTGTGGAGTGCGACATTGGAACTGCGTAGTAAACAATGGTGGATTGCGCTTGCTATGTGAAAACAATGAGTTGTTTGGATGAGGTTTTTCTTTTGGATAAAAATTATTGCTACAAGGTTGCATCAGAGAAGATAATATTGTGGTTCAAACTATCATTCCAACCATGGAAACCATGTTGAAGTGATTCCTCATGGCCCTGACTTTCCATCGAGCTCTTAGTGCCACGTCAACAATGATGCCACATGGGAAGAATTGTCCTATAGTTTGGAGCCATTTTCTTATTTTGGCCATAACTAGAGTAGATTAAGTCATATCGAGATGAAACTTCTGGTTTTTTTTTTTTAGTGAGGAGATCTACTAAAGTACCAAAGAGGGCCACTTCCCATTTCTTCTTGGATTTGTCAGAAATTGCCAAATAATGGTTTTTAAAGATCTGGGTCCAGTTCATTGGTAGAGATCTAGATTAAGATAAAATTCTTGGAGAGAGTTTAGGAAGTAGACATGGAAATAACCCACGAAGGAATTGATTAAATTCTAAGGAGTTTAGAATGGGGATGCTGAAATAGGCCAAAATCCACTATTCCAGGCCACTTTTGGGGATTTTTTAGATATTTAGAGGAGTAAAAGGGTCCCGAGTTGGAAAATATGGAAAAAATTATTTAATTGACATTTTTTATAGTACTCAAGCCAAACAACTTTGGTTTAGTGAATTTTTTCCAGAAGTGCACAGTTTGGGAAATAGCTAGTTTGGCTAAAACTATCAAGTCTGGAAAAAAGGGTGAAAAGGGATGAAGTTGTCATTTCCAGATTGCTGCAATTTTTTACTTGAGCATCAGAATGATAGTCTGACAGTTTTTATGAATTCCTTGCCATAATTTTTATCTATGTCTCATAAAAACATTTCTTTGGTACCTACAAATTTACTTCCACAAGTGATAGAAGTTGGTGTATGGGATTAATTGCACCAAAATGAGAAGTGTACAAAAAGTGGTAAATTAGTAATAATAATATGACTATAAATTTTCGCTCAGAGATAGGAATTGAGCAAGAAAGTAGTTGATGTAAAGGTATTGAGGAGGGGAATCCATCTATCAACCCAAAAAATTGATCTAGGTAATATAAGTTACATTAAACTCAGACAAAGATGAATGGTGGAATGAAAGAGAAGAACAATTTATGCATTATTTTCCAGAATTATTTATGTATATATTTTTGTCTAATAGAAAATTGTTTGCATGCACATTTTCTTGTAGAATTTAGATGTGTAGGAAGGAAATTCGGTTCATGTATGAGAACCATAGCCATGGAAGATACCCAAGGGTCCTATAGTCACGAAGAGGAATTCAAAGGTTTGCATGCCAACATGGGATATGCTGAGACTGAGTCCAATGGAATAATAGGAAGGAAGTAGCATGTAACTATGAGAAGCATGAAGAGAGAAGTGTAGAGTTATAGGGAAGATAATGAGAATATTACGAAGTCTCAGGAAGAGATACTTTAGAGTTTGAAAATGTTGCAGAGGAAAGCCAATAAAGACTATGGCACAAAGAAATAAGCTAGTGATAGACAAGTGACAACATCCATATCCCATAACAGAAGGGATGAGCATGGGAATGACAAGAAGTCAAGGAGAATGAGTAGGTGGCATCATTCCCAAGGGAAATCCACTAGGAGGGATCATTCAAGTTCAGGTCCAGGGAATATTGAAGGTTGGTTCACACAGAGAATACTATGTGTGCACTAGAGGTTGGATTGCTTGTGCACACTGGGAAGCAGTCGACTCACACAAGGAGAATAGTTTTGGCATGTGACACTAGGGTGGTTGTGTGCATGGTTGTGTTGTTTGATCAGTATGTTGGTCTGCAAAAATGTATAGTTACTTTCACTGCCTAAAGTTTTCTTAAAAGGAGAAAATTAGTGTGGTGTGACTTAGTTTGAGGTAGAGCACATTACTTCAAGTGATATTGCGTATGCTAGAGTTAGTATAGTATTTGTGCAACGATTTTTTTGGAGTAGCATTTCTCAATAGTATGTTGGATATGTTACATATTGGTTGATTTAGATCCTTTTGGGAGAAGTGTGTGTTGTGGCCCAACCCGAGGTTGTTGGGGATGTTACATTGTGGTATCAGAGCATTTGGTTCAACATTGGAATTGTATGGGCCATATATCAACAAGAAACATCAAAGCTCCAGTTTCAACATTGAGCCTGCATGAGCTGAGTTATATTTAAGGAAAAATTCAGACTGGTAAGTGACCGAATTTGGAATTTCAACACGACCTTAGTGTGCATTAAGTAATAATATGCAAATGTAAATGCTAAATTCATGATATTGTGGAGTGAGGTACTAGAACTGTGCATTAAAAAATGGTGCATGGCTGTGCACACTAAAGGTTTGGGGTTGTGTAGAACAAATTGTGGTGCATGTGCATTACTGATATGTGATGTGCATATTAAAAAAAAATTGACATCGCACATTAGTGTGTGTTGAATACCAGTGCACACATGGGATTTGGAAGAAAGGATTCCGACAAGATGGTGCAGTTTTTTCATGAATTTATCTCATGAATTCACCTAAAAAATCTTGTTGTCTATACATTTTGTAGAATTATCAACAATTAGAGAAAGACACATCAGTTCAGTAGGTCAAAAGCATGGAAGATGCACATAGGAATTATAGTAATGATGATGAATTCATGGATTTGTACATCGGTTTGTGTGTTGATGGTACATAATCCAAGGAGGAGTGCATGAACTTAGTAGAAACCATAAAAGGAATGAAAAAATATGTCCAAAGATAGAAACTTGATAATGAGAGGCTTATGAAATCCAAGGATGAACAATATTACTTCAATGTCAAGTTGATGCAAAGCCTAGAAAAATAGAAAATAAAATGGATAAGGAGACAGATTCAAGTAGATCAAGAAGTCACAGGTCTCATGATGAGAAAAGAAGAGAAGAAAGAAGTGTTGGTAGGAATTGACCACACTCACTAAAGTGTTCTTTCAGGAAAGTGCACAATATCTCAAGTCCATCTCCTGCTAGGAAGCATAAGAGAAGGACTGGGGTGGATGAGCTACGGGGAGAAATGAATAAGATCAAACCTCCTAACTTTGATGGTGAGCACTATAAAGATGAATATGAACAGACTTAGATGTTGGGTATGAGGAATTATTTACAACTTCATAACTACTCTGCATAGGAATAAGGGATAATTTCCATCTATTGTCTAAAGGGAAAAGAATCAATGTGGTGGGATCAATTTGTGCAATTGCAACACATTGATGAAAAGAATTTACTTGGAGGGAGTTCAAGAGGTATTTCCAAAATAAATAATTAACCAAGCGATACTATGACAAGAAAACGAAGGAGTTCTTCAAACTTAAGATTGGGAGCATGATGTTAGATGAGTATAAAAGAAAATTCTTAAATATGCTGAAATATGTCGCATTCATCAAAGATGAGAAAGTTAAAATTTAGAGGTACCTAAGTGGGTTTCCTTCAGTTATCAATGATAATATACAGTATGATGACCCTAATACATTGGAGGAAACTATAAAGCACTCTAAGTGTCTTTATGATCAGCAAAGGGGAAGACCGATTTTCCAAAAGGCTTGGGAAGATAAGATGAAAAACAATAAGGAATAGAGGAAGAAGGGAGCTAGGCCACCATTTTTCAAAAATACTGCACAAGGATAGCCAACTCTCCAAGAGCCGAGAATGTTGGAGACAGTGGGAAAAAGCCATGGAATCAACATATTCAGTGTTGGAGTTGCGGCGGGAATCATTTGCATAGAGATTTCCCTAAAAAAATTGATAATACGAGGACTGTGCATAGTGTACAACAAGTTGTGACAATTGAGAACATGGGTAGAAATGTGCTAAGGATTTATGCATCGCTGGATAAAAAACATGCTAAATTTCAGTCACATATGATTGGGTGGAAGGTAAGATTAATGACCAACCTATTGCTATTTTAATTGAATCATGAGCTAGTCATAGTCATCTAGCTCCTAAGATGGTGGAAAGGTTTCAATTTTCGAGAATCAAGCTTGGAAAACCTTGGTTGGTGCAGTTAGCTACAAGATCAAAAAGGAAAATTAATGAGATCGTAAAGGCATGTCCAATGGAGATGAATGGAATACGCACAAAGCCTGATTTAAATATTATACATGTGGGCTCGTATGATTTCTTCATTGGTATGGATTGGTAGGATGAGCTCCATTGTTACAATAAGGCTTTTACTTGTTTGGATTAGGAAGGTAAATCGATATCAGTTCAAGGAATTCCAAGGGATGTGACTATCAAAGAAATTTCAACCTTGCAATTTAGGAAAAGCTACATGAAAGGATGTCAAGTATTTGTATCACACATGGAAGAGGCACATAAGGATAAAGTGCCAAGTGTTTAAGATTGTGCAGTTATGAAAGAGTATGAGGTTGTATTTAAAGAGATATCGGGATTGTCTATGAAAAATATATTTATTTCTCTATAAATATGATGTCGGGAGAAACACCTGTATCCAAGACTCCTTATAGAATGAGTACTCTAGAATTGAAGGAGTTGCAAATGAAACTTGAAGAGCTTTTGAAGAAAGGGTATATATTCCCAAGTGTGTCGCCTTAGGGTGCGCAAATATTGTTGGTGAAGAAGAAGGATGGTAGGTTGAGACTTTGTATCGACTTCAGCCAGTTGAAAAAGGTAACAATAAATAACAAGTATCATTTTCCAAGGATGGTTGACCTCTTTGATTAGTTGCGAGGCATAGAAATATTTTCAAAGGTTGGTATTAGATATGGATATCACCAAGTGAGAATAAAAGAGGAAGACATAAAAAAGACTACCTTCAGAACAAGGTATGGTCATTATGAGTTTATAATGGTGCCATTTGGGTTATCAAATGCACCAGTTGTCTTCATTTGTTTAATGAATGGAGTTTTCAAAAGTTATTTAGATAAGTTTGTCATTTTATTTTTGGATGGCATACTTATTTACTCAAAGTCTAAAGAAGAGCACCAACAACACTTGAGGATGGTGTTACAGGTATTGAGGGAGAATCAATTTTATGCAAAGTTGATCAAGTGCTCATTTTACCAACGACAAATTCATTACTTGGGTCATATTATTTCCAAGGAAGGAATAGTTGTGGACCCAATGAAGATAAAATCCATTAAGGAATGATCAGAACCAAGAAATGTTGTAGAGGTAAGGTATTTTATGGGAATGGAAGGGTATTACAAAAGTTTTATTGAAGGATTCTCACAGATTGTGCATCCAATTATATCTTTGTAAAATAAAGGTGCATGATTTGAATGGACTCTGGATTGTGCAAGGAGTTTTCAACACTCGAAGATTCTGTTAACAAGTGGGCCAATTTTGAGAATTGTTGATCTTGATGCATATTTCATTGTGTGCATAGATGGATGCAAGGAAGGACTCCGTGGAGTCATGAGTCAGAATGGGTATGTGGTGTGCTACAAATCAAGAAAGTTGAAATATCATGAAAGGCTCTATGCTACTCATGACTTGGAATTGGTAGACATAGTGCATTCCTTGAAGATGTGGCGACATTATCTTATGGGTAAAATCTTTGAGCTAAAGACATACCATAGTGGTCTAAAGTATCTATTTGGACAACCAAGTTTGTAT
The DNA here is from genome assembly GCA_009831015.1 of Picea engelmannii. Classification (NCBI taxonomy): domain Eukaryota; kingdom Viridiplantae; phylum Streptophyta; class Pinopsida; order Pinales; family Pinaceae; genus Picea; species Picea engelmannii. Next base: position 1,059,427 of record ML778059.1, on the reverse strand, counting down.
TCCAGACAAAGAAAGTGGTTAAAATTCCTTAGTGAGTATGACTTTGACATAAATCATATCAGAGGAAAGGAGAACAAGGTCACTGACACACTCAGCAAGAGGGTGCAGGAGATGCATGCTACAATCATTAGCATGTACAAATTTGATTTGTGTGACATAATTTTAGAAGTTTCCAAATCAGATCTACGCTATGTGGACATAAAGACGACCTTACAACAAGGTATGTTGCAGCATAATTTGGAAGGTTATGAGCTAAGAGAGGATCAGATCCTCATGTATAGATGCAAAGTCTATGTGCCAAATGATCAAGAGTTGAAGGGCCTGATATTGTCAAAGATACATAAGGTTCCTTATGCTGGACATCCAGGTTACCAAAAGACAATTTTTGCATTCAAGAAGCAATACTTTTGGCCAGGTATGAAAAATGAAGTTTCTAAATTTATTTCTAGATGTCTAGAATGTCAGAAGGTCAAGGATGAGCACAAACATCCAATCGGTTTTCTACAAAATTTTACCATTCTTGAGTGGAAGTGGGAAGTTGTGACCATGGACTTCATAACTAAGTTTCCTAGGATTGCTAAGAAGCATGATTCTATTATGGTGGTGGTGGACAAGCTTACTAAAGCTCCACATTTTTTTCCAGTGAATTCAACACATAAGGAAACCAACATTGTTGAGATATACATGCCAAAAATTGCTAAGTTGCATGGTGTACCTAAGAAAATTAGACCTGACAAAGATTCTAAGTTCACCTTGAACTTTTGGAAAGTGTTATTCAAAGGATTTGGGACAAATATGAATTTTAGCACAACATATCACCCTAAAACAAATGAATAGATAGAGAGGGTAAACCGATTGATTGATGATATGTTGAGGATGTATGTGATGGATAAGCCATTGAAATGGGAAGACTAACTTTATTTGGTAGATTTTTCTTACAACAATGGGTATCAGGAATCTTTAAAGATGATCCCATTTGAAGCACTTTATGGTAGAAAGTGCAACACACCAGTGAGTTAGGACAACCCAACAAACCACATAGTAGTTGGGCCAGAGCTACTCTAGGAAATGGAGGAGCAAATGGTAAAGATCAAGTAGAATTTAAAGGCTACCTAGGACGGGTAGAAACGTTGCACAGGTAAAGGTAGAACCCATAGATAGTTTAAAGTGGGTGATCACGTGTTTTTGAAAGTGAAGTCCAGGCGCAGTTCCCTGAAGTTGGGAAAATGTTCTAAGATAGCAACACGCTACTGTTGGCCATTTTAAATCCTAGAGAATATTGGTCTTATCGCATAGATGCTTGCATTTCCTACATCCTTGTGTATTCATAATGTTTTCCATGTGTCATTACTTAAAATGTGTGTGCCTGATGCTAATCATATTATTGATTGAATGTTATTCAGGTGGATCCAGAAGGTGATTTATGAGTGCAACTGGTTTACATATTGTATCAAAAAATCAAACAACTCCAAAATAAATCCATGGAGTTGGTAAAGGTCCAATGGACTTGGTATGGTCCTGAGGATGCAATCTGGGAGTGCGAGGATGCTATGTGGGTAGATTATCCACATATTTTTTAATATTTTTGAAATATTATTATGTACATGTGTATATGATGCATTAAGGATAGTGCATAAATAAGGGGGAGGAGAATGTCATGTCCCTGGTATGAAACCATTTGTAATTGTACATATAGGTTGTTGATCCATTGGTACCAACTGTAAATGTAAATTATACATAAAGGATGGTGAGCCATTGACACCTAGTTTTGGTGTTGCATGCACCTGAGTAGTGCATGGAGTATTGTTATCAAAGACATGGTGCAAACATTTCATAAGTGTTCCCTGCACCTGGGTAAGTATGAAAATTTCACAGTGTTGTGCGCACTTGGGTAAGTGCACGGTAATGACCTGGGAGTGTGCATAAAGATGATTCATATATCTATGTATACATATGGTTGTATATGTATTGAGGTTAGAGAGGTTGTGTGATTATGAGGTGAGTGAGTCGGGATGCAGATAGACCAGTGCGCCTATCAATGTAAATATAATCACAATTATTAATACGATATTACATCGTTGCACAAAGATAGACTAAGATGAAAAGATATGGAGGGGAAACTCCACCAGAAAAAGGAAATGGGGATGGGACGTAAGTCTTAGGGGAATATTTTATTATATTTACAAAAAAGTGTAATTTTGGATAATTATTTATCCTAAGTTCTCGAGGGTAGGGAACGTGTCACCAAGTGGCTTACGCTACTTCTAAAGGTGAAAAGTGTCGAGTTGAAGGCATGCAATATATATTGTTGGCATTAGTGTATTTTGGTAATTATGTTTATTTGGGGGATGAGTATTGATGTTTCAGGCTCTCATGAGAAGAAGGGGGTTGGGCTGTATGGAAAATATGATTATTACCTTATCTACAAAGAGAATCTTGTAAGGAGTTGCAGGGTTATAATATGATTTTATTGTCTAAGAGATGGGTTGTCAGGCACGTGAGAAGTCTCTTTGGGTGAGAGATTGGTTGTTGATAAGTGGGTTATCATACCCTTGAGCATACTGTCTAGGTGAGAGTATTGATGAGAATTGTTCCCTAGTGCGTTGTTCCTTAGTCATAGGGCTCAGAGACTTCCTGTCCATCCTATTGCTAGTAACCCTGAAAGGGAAGTGGGGTAGTTGAATGATTGTTGAGCAGAGAAGGGGAACACTTCCTTGGGCATGACAAGTGTGTGGGGAGTAAGGGACTGGGGGATAGTTGTAGCAATGGGAACCTAGGAATGAGAAATTTGATTGATAATTAGACCTTAACTTGTCACTAGGAACCCTTTTTCCCTGGTAGAGTTAAGCCCCAACTCGGGGGTGACCTGTTGTTGAAATTGTATGAGCAACATAGTCTATGGCTGGGAGGAACGTCTGAGTTATGTGTGCAGTTGGTGACTTTCATAAAATATGAGTGTTCTTTATGTGTTGTCTTGTTTATTGTGTTCTTGTTTATCTATGCATGATATGGGTTAATTCTTGTATGTTGTCACATATAAGTAATTGTTGTTATTCTGTTTAATGTTGCTTGCACATGTAAGTATGGTTATTATAGCCTGTATTTGTAGTTGTGCATGAGTATAACAGATATTGATATTTTTACTGTAAGCTAACCTTATT
>ML778059.1:1028262-1041305 GCA_009831015.1 Picea engelmannii | reverse complement strand
TCGCCAATTCTGTTGTGGGTGGGAAATCCCTCCTATGGACTAGCATTAAAGGTTTTATCATGCATGCAGAAATGACCTAAAGTCTCCTACTTTTTACCAACATCCCAATCATAAACCCCATTATTCATATGCAAATACAAGGTTAAAGAGATCCAATTATTGTACCTTAGTTTTTATGTTTGATGTCAATCCCTTTAATTCTTGGTCACTCTTTGACTGCAAATCTCCTCCCAATGTTGACCTGCATTCATAAAAGACAAACAAAGAACTCCACATCCATATAACCTATAAACTAATGGGTTAGAGATTCTATCAAAATATAATCACATTTAAATATTGACAATCTCATGTGGCGGGATGGGAAAAGTACTTATTTTATTAATCTCACAAGAGTAATCTTACAATAGTGATATTGACTACTGCTCCTCGAATCTAGTCCTGGGATCCTCTTCAACTATGCTCCAACTTATTTTGTATATGCTTTTGTTCACACAATAGTTGCAAAAGGTTGGGGCAAGGGAAATACTAAATCGGGTATAGTTTCTTTGCTATAATTTTCCTCCTCCCAAATGGGACCCCTACCCTTTCTTTTATAGGCTAGAAAGGGCTAGGTATTTGGTCGAGTGACTGACTATGGGTGGTCAAACAGTTTAGTTAACTTACCCAAAACTATGTGTTTCGTCTGCAACTTTCCATTTTTCGTTCTTTTTAGGTATACACGGGTTGTAGTGGGTCAACTAGATTACACACGCGTGCAGTAGTGGAGCAGGGCATGTATGCCTTCAGAAAGAGTGTTTTTTAAGAAGTTGTTCAGTAGTGGCTTGGGAAAGAAGGCAAATGAGATGGATTGATGCCAGGTAAGCATGCCTAGTGCAATTTAGGGTTATAACACAAGTACATGGGGAATGAGGGATTGTGGGCTAGTTTTAGCAGCGAGCACCTAGGATTGAGCAATTTTGTTGAGAATCAGACCTTATCTTGTCACTAGGAACCCTTTTTCCCTAGTGGAGTTAATCCTAGCTCAGGGGTGACCTATTGCTGAAAGATTATGAGAAACAACGTCTATGGATGGGAGGAATGTTTGAGTTATGCACGTAGTTGGTGACTTTCATAAAATATGAGTGTTCTTTATGTGTTGTCTTGTTTATTGTGTGCTTGTTTATCTATGCATGATATGGGTTAAATCTTGTATGTTTTCGCATATAAGTAATTTATGTTATTTTGTTTAATGTTTCTTACGCATGTAAGTATGGTGCTTATATCATGTATCTATAGTCCTTCATGAGTATGATATATGTTGATAGTTTTATTGTAAGCTGACTTATATTTATGGTATGAGCCTCTAGGGAATATTGAAGGGTGGTTCACGCAGAGAATACTTAGTGTGCACCAGAGGCTGGATTGCTTGTGCACACTAGGAAGCAGTCTACGCACACAAGGAGAATAGTTTTGGCATGTGATACCAGGGTGATTGTGTGCATGGTTGTGTCATGTGATCAATATGCTAGTCTGCACATAAGTTGAGTTACTTTCACTGCTTAAAGTTGTCCTAAAAGGAGAAAATCAGTGTGCTGCAACTTAGTTTGAGGTAGAGCACATTACTTCAAGTGATACTGCACAAACTAGAGTTAGTATAGTATCTGCGCAATGATTTGTTTGGAGTAGCATTGCTCAATAGTATGTTAGGGATGTTACAGCTTGGTTTATTTAGAGCATTTTGGGAGAAGTGTGTGATGTGTCCCAACCTGGGGTGGTTGGGGATGTTACATTGTGGTATCAGAACATTTGGTTCAACACTAGAATTGTATGGGCTAGATGTCAACAAGAAGCATCAAAGCTCCAGTTTCAACATTGAGCCTGCATGAGATGAGTTATACTTAAGGTAAAATTCAGACTGACAAGTGACCAAATTTTGAATTTCTACATGACCTTGGTGCACATTAACTAAGAATGCACAGTTGTACATGCTAAATTCATGATATTGTGGAGTGCGACATTGGAACTGCGTAGTAAACAATGGTGGATTGCGCTTGCTATGTGAAAACAATGAGTTGTTTGGATGAGGTTTTTCTTTTGGATAAAAATTATTGCTACAAGGTTGCATCAGAGAAGATAATATTGTGGTTCAAACTATCATTCCAACCATGGAAACCATGTTGAAGTGATTCCTCATGGCCCTGACTTTCCATCGAGCTCTTAGTGCCACGTCAACAATGATGCCACATGGGAAGAATTGTCCTATAGTTTGGAGCCATTTTCTTATTTTGGCCATAACTAGAGTAGATTAAGTCATATCGAGATGAAACTTCTGGTTTTTTTTTTTTAGTGAGGAGATCTACTAAAGTACCAAAGAGGGCCACTTCCCATTTCTTCTTGGATTTGTCAGAAATTGCCAAATAATGGTTTTTAAAGATCTGGGTCCAGTTCATTGGTAGAGATCTAGATTAAGATAAAATTCTTGGAGAGAGTTTAGGAAGTAGACATGGAAATAACCCACGAAGGAATTGATTAAATTCTAAGGAGTTTAGAATGGGGATGCTGAAATAGGCCAAAATCCACTATTCCAGGCCACTTTTGGGGATTTTTTAGATATTTAGAGGAGTAAAAGGGTCCCGAGTTGGAAAATATGGAAAAAATTATTTAATTGACATTTTTTATAGTACTCAAGCCAAACAACTTTGGTTTAGTGAATTTTTTCCAGAAGTGCACAGTTTGGGAAATAGCTAGTTTGGCTAAAACTATCAAGTCTGGAAAAAAGGGTGAAAAGGGATGAAGTTGTCATTTCCAGATTGCTGCAATTTTTTACTTGAGCATCAGAATGATAGTCTGACAGTTTTTATGAATTCCTTGCCATAATTTTTATCTATGTCTCATAAAAACATTTCTTTGGTACCTACAAATTTACTTCCACAAGTGATAGAAGTTGGTGTATGGGATTAATTGCACCAAAATGAGAAGTGTACAAAAAGTGGTAAATTAGTAATAATAATATGACTATAAATTTTCGCTCAGAGATAGGAATTGAGCAAGAAAGTAGTTGATGTAAAGGTATTGAGGAGGGGAATCCATCTATCAACCCAAAAAATTGATCTAGGTAATATAAGTTACATTAAACTCAGACAAAGATGAATGGTGGAATGAAAGAGAAGAACAATTTATGCATTATTTTCCAGAATTATTTATGTATATATTTTTGTCTAATAGAAAATTGTTTGCATGCACATTTTCTTGTAGAATTTAGATGTGTAGGAAGGAAATTCGGTTCATGTATGAGAACCATAGCCATGGAAGATACCCAAGGGTCCTATAGTCACGAAGAGGAATTCAAAGGTTTGCATGCCAACATGGGATATGCTGAGACTGAGTCCAATGGAATAATAGGAAGGAAGTAGCATGTAACTATGAGAAGCATGAAGAGAGAAGTGTAGAGTTATAGGGAAGATAATGAGAATATTACGAAGTCTCAGGAAGAGATACTTTAGAGTTTGAAAATGTTGCAGAGGAAAGCCAATAAAGACTATGGCACAAAGAAATAAGCTAGTGATAGACAAGTGACAACATCCATATCCCATAACAGAAGGGATGAGCATGGGAATGACAAGAAGTCAAGGAGAATGAGTAGGTGGCATCATTCCCAAGGGAAATCCACTAGGAGGGATCATTCAAGTTCAGGTCCAGGGAATATTGAAGGTTGGTTCACACAGAGAATACTATGTGTGCACTAGAGGTTGGATTGCTTGTGCACACTGGGAAGCAGTCGACTCACACAAGGAGAATAGTTTTGGCATGTGACACTAGGGTGGTTGTGTGCATGGTTGTGTTGTTTGATCAGTATGTTGGTCTGCAAAAATGTATAGTTACTTTCACTGCCTAAAGTTTTCTTAAAAGGAGAAAATTAGTGTGGTGTGACTTAGTTTGAGGTAGAGCACATTACTTCAAGTGATATTGCGTATGCTAGAGTTAGTATAGTATTTGTGCAACGATTTTTTTGGAGTAGCATTTCTCAATAGTATGTTGGATATGTTACATATTGGTTGATTTAGATCCTTTTGGGAGAAGTGTGTGTTGTGGCCCAACCCGAGGTTGTTGGGGATGTTACATTGTGGTATCAGAGCATTTGGTTCAACATTGGAATTGTATGGGCCATATATCAACAAGAAACATCAAAGCTCCAGTTTCAACATTGAGCCTGCATGAGCTGAGTTATATTTAAGGAAAAATTCAGACTGGTAAGTGACCGAATTTGGAATTTCAACACGACCTTAGTGTGCATTAAGTAATAATATGCAAATGTAAATGCTAAATTCATGATATTGTGGAGTGAGGTACTAGAACTGTGCATTAAAAAATGGTGCATGGCTGTGCACACTAAAGGTTTGGGGTTGTGTAGAACAAATTGTGGTGCATGTGCATTACTGATATGTGATGTGCATATTAAAAAAAAATTGACATCGCACATTAGTGTGTGTTGAATACCAGTGCACACATGGGATTTGGAAGAAAGGATTCCGACAAGATGGTGCAGTTTTTTCATGAATTTATCTCATGAATTCACCTAAAAAATCTTGTTGTCTATACATTTTGTAGAATTATCAACAATTAGAGAAAGACACATCAGTTCAGTAGGTCAAAAGCATGGAAGATGCACATAGGAATTATAGTAATGATGATGAATTCATGGATTTGTACATCGGTTTGTGTGTTGATGGTACATAATCCAAGGAGGAGTGCATGAACTTAGTAGAAACCATAAAAGGAATGAAAAAATATGTCCAAAGATAGAAACTTGATAATGAGAGGCTTATGAAATCCAAGGATGAACAATATTACTTCAATGTCAAGTTGATGCAAAGCCTAGAAAAATAGAAAATAAAATGGATAAGGAGACAGATTCAAGTAGATCAAGAAGTCACAGGTCTCATGATGAGAAAAGAAGAGAAGAAAGAAGTGTTGGTAGGAATTGACCACACTCACTAAAGTGTTCTTTCAGGAAAGTGCACAATATCTCAAGTCCATCTCCTGCTAGGAAGCATAAGAGAAGGACTGGGGTGGATGAGCTACGGGGAGAAATGAATAAGATCAAACCTCCTAACTTTGATGGTGAGCACTATAAAGATGAATATGAACAGACTTAGATGTTGGGTATGAGGAATTATTTACAACTTCATAACTACTCTGCATAGGAATAAGGGATAATTTCCATCTATTGTCTAAAGGGAAAAGAATCAATGTGGTGGGATCAATTTGTGCAATTGCAACACATTGATGAAAAGAATTTACTTGGAGGGAGTTCAAGAGGTATTTCCAAAATAAATAATTAACCAAGCGATACTATGACAAGAAAACGAAGGAGTTCTTCAAACTTAAGATTGGGAGCATGATGTTAGATGAGTATAAAAGAAAATTCTTAAATATGCTGAAATATGTCGCATTCATCAAAGATGAGAAAGTTAAAATTTAGAGGTACCTAAGTGGGTTTCCTTCAGTTATCAATGATAATATACAGTATGATGACCCTAATACATTGGAGGAAACTATAAAGCACTCTAAGTGTCTTTATGATCAGCAAAGGGGAAGACCGATTTTCCAAAAGGCTTGGGAAGATAAGATGAAAAACAATAAGGAATAGAGGAAGAAGGGAGCTAGGCCACCATTTTTCAAAAATACTGCACAAGGATAGCCAACTCTCCAAGAGCCGAGAATGTTGGAGACAGTGGGAAAAAGCCATGGAATCAACATATTCAGTGTTGGAGTTGCGGCGGGAATCATTTGCATAGAGATTTCCCTAAAAAAATTGATAATACGAGGACTGTGCATAGTGTACAACAAGTTGTGACAATTGAGAACATGGGTAGAAATGTGCTAAGGATTTATGCATCGCTGGATAAAAAACATGCTAAATTTCAGTCACATATGATTGGGTGGAAGGTAAGATTAATGACCAACCTATTGCTATTTTAATTGAATCATGAGCTAGTCATAGTCATCTAGCTCCTAAGATGGTGGAAAGGTTTCAATTTTCGAGAATCAAGCTTGGAAAACCTTGGTTGGTGCAGTTAGCTACAAGATCAAAAAGGAAAATTAATGAGATCGTAAAGGCATGTCCAATGGAGATGAATGGAATACGCACAAAGCCTGATTTAAATATTATACATGTGGGCTCGTATGATTTCTTCATTGGTATGGATTGGTAGGATGAGCTCCATTGTTACAATAAGGCTTTTACTTGTTTGGATTAGGAAGGTAAATCGATATCAGTTCAAGGAATTCCAAGGGATGTGACTATCAAAGAAATTTCAACCTTGCAATTTAGGAAAAGCTACATGAAAGGATGTCAAGTATTTGTATCACACATGGAAGAGGCACATAAGGATAAAGTGCCAAGTGTTTAAGATTGTGCAGTTATGAAAGAGTATGAGGTTGTATTTAAAGAGATATCGGGATTGTCTATGAAAAATATATTTATTTCTCTATAAATATGATGTCGGGAGAAACACCTGTATCCAAGACTCCTTATAGAATGAGTACTCTAGAATTGAAGGAGTTGCAAATGAAACTTGAAGAGCTTTTGAAGAAAGGGTATATATTCCCAAGTGTGTCGCCTTAGGGTGCGCAAATATTGTTGGTGAAGAAGAAGGATGGTAGGTTGAGACTTTGTATCGACTTCAGCCAGTTGAAAAAGGTAACAATAAATAACAAGTATCATTTTCCAAGGATGGTTGACCTCTTTGATTAGTTGCGAGGCATAGAAATATTTTCAAAGGTTGGTATTAGATATGGATATCACCAAGTGAGAATAAAAGAGGAAGACATAAAAAAGACTACCTTCAGAACAAGGTATGGTCATTATGAGTTTATAATGGTGCCATTTGGGTTATCAAATGCACCAGTTGTCTTCATTTGTTTAATGAATGGAGTTTTCAAAAGTTATTTAGATAAGTTTGTCATTTTATTTTTGGATGGCATACTTATTTACTCAAAGTCTAAAGAAGAGCACCAACAACACTTGAGGATGGTGTTACAGGTATTGAGGGAGAATCAATTTTATGCAAAGTTGATCAAGTGCTCATTTTACCAACGACAAATTCATTACTTGGGTCATATTATTTCCAAGGAAGGAATAGTTGTGGACCCAATGAAGATAAAATCCATTAAGGAATGATCAGAACCAAGAAATGTTGTAGAGGTAAGGTATTTTATGGGAATGGAAGGGTATTACAAAAGTTTTATTGAAGGATTCTCACAGATTGTGCATCCAATTATATCTTTGTAAAATAAAGGTGCATGATTTGAATGGACTCTGGATTGTGCAAGGAGTTTTCAACACTCGAAGATTCTGTTAACAAGTGGGCCAATTTTGAGAATTGTTGATCTTGATGCATATTTCATTGTGTGCATAGATGGATGCAAGGAAGGACTCCGTGGAGTCATGAGTCAGAATGGGTATGTGGTGTGCTACAAATCAAGAAAGTTGAAATATCATGAAAGGCTCTATGCTACTCATGACTTGGAATTGGTAGACATAGTGCATTCCTTGAAGATGTGGCGACATTATCTTATGGGTAAAATCTTTGAGCTAAAGACATACCATAGTGGTCTAAAGTATCTATTTGGACAACCAAGTTTGTATTCCAGACAAAGAAAGTGGTTAAAATTCCTTAGTGAGTATGACTTTGACATAAATCATATCAGAGGAAAGGAGAACAAGGTCACTGACACACTCAGCAAGAGGGTGCAGGAGATGCATGCTACAATCATTAGCATGTACAAATTTGATTTGTGTGACATAATTTTAGAAGTTTCCAAATCAGATCTACGCTATGTGGACATAAAGACGACCTTACAACAAGGTATGTTGCAGCATAATTTGGAAGGTTATGAGCTAAGAGAGGATCAGATCCTCATGTATAGATGCAAAGTCTATGTGCCAAATGATCAAGAGTTGAAGGGCCTGATATTGTCAAAGATACATAAGGTTCCTTATGCTGGACATCCAGGTTACCAAAAGACAATTTTTGCATTCAAGAAGCAATACTTTTGGCCAGGTATGAAAAATGAAGTTTCTAAATTTATTTCTAGATGTCTAGAATGTCAGAAGGTCAAGGATGAGCACAAACATCCAATCGGTTTTCTACAAAATTTTACCATTCTTGAGTGGAAGTGGGAAGTTGTGACCATGGACTTCATAACTAAGTTTCCTAGGATTGCTAAGAAGCATGATTCTATTATGGTGGTGGTGGACAAGCTTACTAAAGCTCCACATTTTTTTCCAGTGAATTCAACACATAAGGAAACCAACATTGTTGAGATATACATGCCAAAAATTGCTAAGTTGCATGGTGTACCTAAGAAAATTAGACCTGACAAAGATTCTAAGTTCACCTTGAACTTTTGGAAAGTGTTATTCAAAGGATTTGGGACAAATATGAATTTTAGCACAACATATCACCCTAAAACAAATGAATAGATAGAGAGGGTAAACCGATTGATTGATGATATGTTGAGGATGTATGTGATGGATAAGCCATTGAAATGGGAAGACTAACTTTATTTGGTAGATTTTTCTTACAACAATGGGTATCAGGAATCTTTAAAGATGATCCCATTTGAAGCACTTTATGGTAGAAAGTGCAACACACCAGTGAGTTAGGACAACCCAACAAACCACATAGTAGTTGGGCCAGAGCTACTCTAGGAAATGGAGGAGCAAATGGTAAAGATCAAGTAGAATTTAAAGGCTACCTAGGACGGGTAGAAACGTTGCACAGGTAAAGGTAGAACCCATAGATAGTTTAAAGTGGGTGATCACGTGTTTTTGAAAGTGAAGTCCAGGCGCAGTTCCCTGAAGTTGGGAAAATGTTCTAAGATAGCAACACGCTACTGTTGGCCATTTTAAATCCTAGAGAATATTGGTCTTATCGCATAGATGCTTGCATTTCCTACATCCTTGTGTATTCATAATGTTTTCCATGTGTCATTACTTAAAATGTGTGTGCCTGATGCTAATCATATTATTGATTGAATGTTATTCAGGTGGATCCAGAAGGTGATTTATGAGTGCAACTGGTTTACATATTGTATCAAAAAATCAAACAACTCCAAAATAAATCCATGGAGTTGGTAAAGGTCCAATGGACTTGGTATGGTCCTGAGGATGCAATCTGGGAGTGCGAGGATGCTATGTGGGTAGATTATCCACATATTTTTTAATATTTTTGAAATATTATTATGTACATGTGTATATGATGCATTAAGGATAGTGCATAAATAAGGGGGAGGAGAATGTCATGTCCCTGGTATGAAACCATTTGTAATTGTACATATAGGTTGTTGATCCATTGGTACCAACTGTAAATGTAAATTATACATAAAGGATGGTGAGCCATTGACACCTAGTTTTGGTGTTGCATGCACCTGAGTAGTGCATGGAGTATTGTTATCAAAGACATGGTGCAAACATTTCATAAGTGTTCCCTGCACCTGGGTAAGTATGAAAATTTCACAGTGTTGTGCGCACTTGGGTAAGTGCACGGTAATGACCTGGGAGTGTGCATAAAGATGATTCATATATCTATGTATACATATGGTTGTATATGTATTGAGGTTAGAGAGGTTGTGTGATTATGAGGTGAGTGAGTCGGGATGCAGATAGACCAGTGCGCCTATCAATGTAAATATAATCACAATTATTAATACGATATTACATCGTTGCACAAAGATAGACTAAGATGAAAAGATATGGAGGGGAAACTCCACCAGAAAAAGGAAATGGGGATGGGACGTAAGTCTTAGGGGAATATTTTATTATATTTACAAAAAAGTGTAATTTTGGATAATTATTTATCCTAAGTTCTCGAGGGTAGGGAACGTGTCACCAAGTGGCTTACGCTACTTCTAAAGGTGAAAAGTGTCGAGTTGAAGGCATGCAATATATATTGTTGGCATTAGTGTATTTTGGTAATTATGTTTATTTGGGGGATGAGTATTGATGTTTCAGGCTCTCATGAGAAGAAGGGGGTTGGGCTGTATGGAAAATATGATTATTACCTTATCTACAAAGAGAATCTTGTAAGGAGTTGCAGGGTTATAATATGATTTTATTGTCTAAGAGATGGGTTGTCAGGCACGTGAGAAGTCTCTTTGGGTGAGAGATTGGTTGTTGATAAGTGGGTTATCATACCCTTGAGCATACTGTCTAGGTGAGAGTATTGATGAGAATTGTTCCCTAGTGCGTTGTTCCTTAGTCATAGGGCTCAGAGACTTCCTGTCCATCCTATTGCTAGTAACCCTGAAAGGGAAGTGGGGTAGTTGAATGATTGTTGAGCAGAGAAGGGGAACACTTCCTTGGGCATGACAAGTGTGTGGGGAGTAAGGGACTGGGGGATAGTTGTAGCAATGGGAACCTAGGAATGAGAAATTTGATTGATAATTAGACCTTAACTTGTCACTAGGAACCCTTTTTCCCTGGTAGAGTTAAGCCCCAACTCGGGGGTGACCTGTTGTTGAAATTGTATGAGCAACATAGTCTATGGCTGGGAGGAACGTCTGAGTTATGTGTGCAGTTGGTGACTTTCATAAAATATGAGTGTTCTTTATGTGTTGTCTTGTTTATTGTGTTCTTGTTTATCTATGCATGATATGGGTTAATTCTTGTATGTTGTCACATATAAGTAATTGTTGTTATTCTGTTTAATGTTGCTTGCACATGTAAGTATGGTTATTATAGCCTGTATTTGTAGTTGTGCATGAGTATAACAGATATTGATATTTTTACTGTAAGCTAACCTTATTTTTTTGGTATGAGCCTCTGGGGAATATTGAAGGGTTGTGCATGTAAAAAATATTTTGTGTGCACCAGAGGCTATATTTCTTATGTGCACTAGAAAGTAGTCTGCACACAAAAGGATAATAATTTTGGCATGTGACGCTAGGGTGGTTGTGTGCACGGTTGTGTTGTGTGATCAGTATGTTGGTGCATGTAACTTTGATTTACTTTTGATGCTTAAAGTTGTGTTAAAAGAAGAAAGTTATTGTGGTGCAACTCAGTTTCAGGTAGAGTGCATTACTTCAAGTGATACTATGAAAACTAGAGTTAGTATAGTATCTGTGCAATGGATTTTTTCGGAGTAACATTTTTTAGTAGTATGTTGGGGATGTTATAGATTATATGATTCATAAAATTTACGGAGAAGTGTGTGACATGGCCTAGCCTAGGGTGGATGGGGATGTTACAAGGATTTCTTTGCAGTAGATGTCCAATGAAATGCATTATTCTTAAGAAGGTCCATCAATGGATAGGAAAATTTTCCATAATGGTGGACAAATTTTCGTTAATATCATGTGAGACATAAGAAACCCTGAAGGTGTGTCAATATCATGGGTCTCGATGAATCATGCATGGCTTGAATATTTTTGGGGTCCACTCCTACCCCCTCACAACCCACAATGTGTCCCAAGAATTCGACATCGCTCACCCCAAAAGAACACTTGATCTTTTTGACAAACAATTGATTATCTTGTAACAATTGGAGTACTTTGTCCACATGGTGTAGATGGGAATCCCAAGTGTGGTTGTAAATGAGGATGTCTTCAAAGAAAACCAGAACAAACTTCTGAAGGTAGGGCTTCAATATTTTATTCATGAGACTTTGGAAGGTAGATGGAGAATTGTAAAGTCCAAAAGGAATTACCAAGAATTCATAACATCCTTCATGAGTTATGAAAGTGGTCTTCGGAATATCTGCTTCATTCATTCAAATATGGTGATATGTTGAGTGAAAATCTATTTTTTTTAAGAAACATGCACGTAGTGAAGATCGTTTTTTTGAATAAATATGTTTCTTTCCTAAGAGGAAGGGGTTTTAGGGTTCCTACAAACAATAGTTTTTCTTGTGTTATAGCTCTCTTACATATGTGTGGGGTTGAATAGTAGTACTTAGCCCATAATCTCAAAACACCAACTAAGGAGGGTTAATCGTACCCTTAGTCGTACTACCGGATTACCTAGGTATTAGAGAGTATCTTCTTGAGTGTTGTTATTGGTGGAACTATAACATTCATGCGATCGAATGTTTGATCTAGGGATGGTTGCAGGATATCCTTGAGGTATTCTGATGTAACATAGGTATGAATAATAAAAAAACCGTGTATAGTTTTTGTCTGATGTACTACCACTCGAAGGGGTACCAAAATGGGTTACAAAGGTGTCCAACAATGTGAGCTTAAAAACCTCTTGTATTTCTCGCGTTTATGCTTCCCCGACCATGGATTTATGCACTGAACTATAGATATTTGTAGTTTAAAGATGTCGGAACACGTCTCTAGCCTACAAATTTCTAAAAACAATTGGGTGTGTGTTGTCTCAGGAAAGAGCTTTGATACCACTTGTAATATGCTTAACATGAAATAGATAACACAAGAAGCAAATATACCGCAAAAATAACATGAACATTCAATAGAGAGTAGAAATATAACATTGATAGCACCAAGAAATATTTATTCACTTGACTCTTCGAGGGGAAAAAATCCAAAATGATTAGAGATCTCTTGCAATATTACTCAATACAATCTTTCTCATACCTCCTACTCTTATTTATACTAATTCTATCATTTAAAGAAAATTCTAGATGAAGATCTTTCTAGAAGCAAAAGCTTCTATTAGGTCTTCTTACATTGACTTGTTCACATTTATTTAATAGGATTTATTAACTAATGTTGACCTTTATTACATGGAAAATATATAATTCTAACTAATGAACAACTAAGAGGGGTTAGGGTCAGATCTTAATAGAAGCGTTGAACCCAATGTCCAATAAAGGTAGCTAGAGATAAAGTGGAAAGTATTAAAGACCATTCGGTCTTGAAATATTCTGAAGATGTTTTTGGGGAAATCCTAGGATTTCTGTAACATCCCGCTCTGGCGCACTGACAAAACTTATTCTTTGAGGACACTTGCTCGCAAGTGATCTGGATTTTCATGATGATGAACCACTTAACCTTGATGATGATGCGTCATGATTGATGACAGGATGTTTTACTATTGC
>ML778059.1:972027-1024446 GCA_009831015.1 Picea engelmannii | reverse complement strand
TGATTCTTAAGTGGGGTATAACACCAACCCTCAACTTACAACCTCAATATATCCAGAATAATGATATCAAATAGTTATAATCCTTGTTCCAATATAATATTCTATGTTATATCTTTCCAATGGTTTTGAATTAACTCAATCAGACATTCCAATCAAAAGTTATGATAGTTTTAAGTAAACTTACCTTTGAAACCCTGATTTGGAGTCTTTCCTCCTGGCCAACCTTTATTAGGATGTATTTCTAAAATTTTGGCCCCTATGAGTCTAAATTTTTGAATTGTAGTAATCTTAAATGTCTTCACTACAATGCCATAGGTTTGACCAAAATTAGGTGTGCCAAATGAAAGTTATGGTAACTTTCTCAAACCTTGTTGAATTTTGGCCTATTATGGAGAGCGAACTCTTACAGAATGCCCTACATCCAATATTTGATAACTGATTATGAAATTCACACCCAAAATATTGTCGGCTGTCCTCTTTCAATGAAATTTGTCTCACCGAATTTGGATCCTCTTTGAAATATTTATGACTGTTTTACCTAGAATACATGTTTGAGACTAGTTATAGGACTAGTCAAAAACATTATCTTCCATAGGGTGTATCTATGAAATTATGATGACCTAGAAGCTGAAATTTGTACCACTATACCTTGATATTTCTTCTAAAGATACTCCAAGTTTCAATTTATGAAGTAGCACCAAAAACGCGTTATAGCGAAAATTCCAAGATGACTTTCTTGAGGAAACAAAACCCTAGGATCAGTGCTCTGATACCTAATGTAATGATCAAAATGCTTAAAATATCATAAAAAAAAATAGAAGTACACACCATGTATAGAATGTGAGCATGTATCACAACACCAAGATAGATAAGTTACACAATAATTCTTAAACAATAGGAGAACCTCATCCACATAACCACATACCTTTATACATCACAATTCACATGTACACAATAATGAATACATGATATCTATATATAAATATTCACACACTACACATGAGGCCCCTTTACTATTAGGCCGACCCTATTACATATATATTTACACATTACATGTACATTTATACCTATATATTCCCCACCTTGGGGTCATATCATACACATTTAACCCCATATATGCCCCCATTGGGTTAGAACATAGTACCCTCCTTCAAAAAGATTTGTCCTCAAAACTTTGCAATTAAATGCTTCACATGTGATGAAACAAAGTAATATGATTTTGTTATGTTCCTTGTTTTCTCGTTCCATTGATGATTATATATCCATCCAAAATCAATTATCTTTGGTCTTAATCCTTGGTGTCTAGTTGTTGCATAATTTTTTTTTCTTTGATTCCATGTATTTTGTTGTAACTTCTCCAATTTGTAGTGGTTGTTGGTCTCTGATAATATCTTTTTGAAGAGTGGTTTTGTGATGCCTTGTCCCATGAATATTGACAAGTATTCCATCTTCTTCCTTGATAATGTTGATATTGACCTTCTTGTCTTACTTAAAATGTTTTCTGGTAATGAGGATGTCGATATGGTTCCACTTTTGATGATTTTTCTTCACTCTGCATGTGTAGTTCATCTATATTATCTTCAAAGACAATGGAATCCTCTATATTCCTTTCTTTCTCTTTGATTTTTCTATCCTTGGAGATAATACCAGAATATTTGGCATGTACATCCTTTAGATGGAGTTCAAATTATTCAAGTATATTCTAATGAACTTCTCGAATCTTGTCTTTTTTCTCCTTTTGAAGCTGTAATGTCACCCCATTTATCAAATTTTGACATCCTTCTTCAATTCTGGATTGTATTTCTAATTTTTACCTCATCGGTATTTATGAATTCCTCGAACTCCTTGCAAATTTCCTCTTCAAGTATTTGTGTACATTCTTCATCTAATTTTTACCATGCTTCTTTTGTTCTTTCAATTTCTTGACCTCATCCAATAGTTTTTTATTATATTTTCTTAATCTACCTATTTCTTCATCTTCCTTTTTCAATTATTCCTTCAACTTGTCCTTTCCCAACTTCCCTTTACTACTCATTCCATGTTTTAATGTTTGAACCTCCTTAATGAGTACTTCATTAAGGTATTGTATCTTAGACATCGCCCCACCCTTCTTCATAATATATCCCTTTTATTCTTTTAATTGATATTGAATTCTATACATTTCCTCCATTTTTGCATCCTTAATCCATTTATTTGAGAAGAGTTCTTCAAATTTTTCCCATGTGGAGTAGAGTATAGTATCTTCATCAAGTATTCTCCACCACTCATAAGCTTCGCCACCAAACTTAAGGCTTTCCCGAAAAGAATTATTACAATTTTTTTTTACCCTCCTCAACCATTCCATAGGAATGATTTCATTTTTATTTTCATCTCCTGTAAATTTAGGTATGGGCATTGATTCTTAAGTGGGGTCTAACCCCAACCCTCAACTTACAACCTCAATATATCAGGAATAATGATATAAAATAGTTATAATCATTTTTCCAATATAATCTTCTATGTTTTATATTTTCAATGGGTTTTGAATCAGCTCAATCAAACATCCCAATCAAAAGTTACAATAGTTTTAGGATAATTGGGAATGTTACCCGGGGTTTATATCCTTAAAAAAAAAATCACTTGATTCACGAGTAATAACTACTAGGAACCAATGTTGGTATTTTTGTTATTATTTAACTGTGCAAAAGAAGGAAGTAAAAAAAAAGTATATGTACTGCGTATAAGACAAAGCAATAAATGAGATAACAATATGAAAAAGGAATAGAATAATACACAAGTGAGACAAAATCAGCAATATGATATCTTTATGTTAGGAAAATAGGATCACGGAGCAATAAAATAAAACAAATGCGGAAATAAAACACATAAGATACACAATAATATAGAGACACAGATATACGTGGTTCACCCAGTGTGGACTACGTCTAGTACCAGAGAAATTTCCAGGTCCTTCCTTTATTATTATCTAGCAAATGAAGGAATACAACCTACAACACACCCGTTGTAACTTCCTCTTATTTCTCTCAAAGTCTCCTCTCTTATAATACAATATTCACCAATAATACATAGTCGCAACGCATTTCCCTCATAAAAGAGGGTTTCCTTCTAGGGAAAAGAAACCTAACATAAATTCTACCGTCAAATTTGTGACCTTATAATGAATGGTCCAAATTTACTATGAAATTAAAATATGCATTTACAAGGAAATTTTTCCTTCGGGGACTTCACCCCTGAACCCCCTGTACTTCGCAGGGGGGGTAAACCCCCTACACTCCCCCGCGTGGAGGAGTGTAAATTATTCTGGGGTGTGAAGTCTTCATGGGGTATAAACATGGCTGAAAACAAAGCCCTATGAAACAAGAATATAATCAGGCTCCACAACCAACAATCTCCCACTTGGAGACTGATCTCAACAACTCCACCGTTGCTGTATATGTTGGACTATGATCCTTCTTCGACCTGGAAAATTTCTCATCTTCATCTTCATGCTTGAAGACCAACTAAAACTGAGCAGGAACTCATTTTCTCCCTGGTTACTCCCTTTGTTAACATGTCGATAGGATTTTGGCTAGTGTGTATCTTTTCCAACTTCAAATGTCCATCTTCCAAGAAGGATCGTATGAAATGGTACCTGAGTTGTATATGATTAGTATTCGAATGGAAGGCTGAGTTCTTTGAAAGATGAATGGAAATATCATTGTCACAGTACAACCTGCTATTATCATGCTTCTTTCCCAATTCCTCCATAAACCTCTATAACCAAATCATCTCTTTACTAGCCTCTATAGCAACAACATACTATACCTCTGTTGTTGAAAGTGCAACAAACTTTGCAGTTTTAAAATCCAACTTACTGTTGTTCCACCTATAGTAAAAACATACCCTGTGGTGATCCTCCTACTATCTTTATCAGTTGGCATATTCGAATCAACATATCCCTATAGAACAATGTCTGAACCTCCAAAACATAATTCATGAGTAACAGTACCTCTCAAATACCTGAGAATCCACTTTACTGCCTCCCAATGTTCTTTACCTGGATTGTTCATATACCTTTTCACAACTCCCACTGCATGTGCAATATCTGATCTTATGCAAACCATCGCATACATCAAGCTACCAATTGTTGATGAATAAGGGACCTTGGACATGTATTTTATCTCCTCTTGTGTCTTGGGACACATTTCCTTAGTTAATTTGAAATGGTTGGAAAAATGTGTATTAACTGGTTTTGCATTCTGCATTCTAAACCTCTCCAACACCTTCTCTATGTACTCACTCTGGGACAATCTTAATTTGTGATTTTTCATGTCTCTTATTATTCTCATACCAAGGATTTTCTTTGCAGCACCCAAATCCTTCATTGCAAATTAATTAGCTAATTTCTTCTTGAGCACATTTATATCTTGCATATTATACCCTGCAACAAGCATGTCATCTACATACAATAGAAAGATAATATAACTTCCATTTTCTATCCTTTTAAAATAAACACAGTGATCAGAATGACATCTACTATAACCTTGTTCTGTCATAAACCTGTCAAACTTCAAATACCACTGCCTTGGAGCTTTATTTAGTCCATACAATATCTTATTCAACCTACATACCAAATTCTCCTTCCCTTTGACCTCATACCCCTGTGGTTGTTTCATATAAATATATTCCTTCAAATCCCCATGGAGAATATATGTTTTTACATCTATCTGTTCAAGATGAAAATATTCTACTGCCACAAGACTTAAAATAGTCCTAATTGAATTCATTTTAACAACATGAGAAAATATTTCATCTAAATATATATCTTTCTTTTGTGCAAACCCCTTTACAACAAGTCTATCATTGTACCACTTTTTGCCTCCATCCTCTTCCTTCAACTTGTAAACCCATTTATTATATAATGCTCTTTTTTCTGCAAGCAACTGAACCAAATCCCAAGTCTGGTTATTCACCAGGGAATCCATTTTCTCTTTCATTCCTTGCTCCCACTTCTTTTTAGTGTCAACATGAATTGCCTCTTCATAACATTCTGGTTCACCAGAATCAATCAACAATAAATAATACAATGAAGGAGAGTATCTTTTAGGGAGTTTACTTAACCTGTTAGATATTCTAACAACACTTGCAGGAGTTTGAGGTACCTGTTGCTCCTGTTCTTGTACATTTTGATTTTTTGGTACCTTTGGAGTTTCTTTTTCAGTAATTTCAGCAAGCACTATGTATTCTGGTTTTTTGTTTTCTTGTATCTTTCCTTGCAACTGATCTTTGTACATGACCTTATCATTGAATATGACATATCTACTCCTAATGATTTTATGATTTTCATAATCCCATAAGCGATAACCAAAATCATTAACATTGTATCCAATAAAGCTTAACTTCTTGGATTTTTCCTCAAGATTTATTCTATTTTCTTTATCAATATGGAAAAATGCTTCACAACCGAAAGTCTTCAAAAAAGAATAGTTTAAATTTTTACCTGTCCATGCCTCCTCTAGAATTCCACCATCCATAGAGCTTGAAGGTCCTTTTTTTATTAAGTAAACATCAATATCTACAACATCTTTCCAAAAATGTAAGGGAAAACCAGCATGCAATCTCATACTCCTTGCACGCTCCATGATTGTCCTTTTTATCATTTCTGACACAACATTTTCTTGTGGTGTTCCTGGAACTTTCTTCTCTCAACGAATCTCATTGTATGAACAGTAATAATCAAACTCCTTGCTGAAATATTCACCTCCAATGTTTGATCTGAGATACTCAACCTTTTTCCTGTCTCATTCTCAACCAAAGCTTTGCATTTCTTAAAAGTATCAGAAACATCAGATTTTTTTCAAATGCAATAAACCCAAGTTTTTCTAGTTGCATCATCAATAAAAGTAACATAATAATGAGAGCCACTAAGAGATGATACTTGATTTGGTCCCCATACATTTATATGCACAAGCTCTAAATTTTCACTCTTTTTTTCTTTTCCGACTCTGAGAAATATGACTCTCTTCTGTTTTCCATAAACACAATGCTCACATAAATCCAAATCAATTTGTTTAAGATCTGGCAACAAATTTCTTTTGTGAAGTATCTGCATCCCCTTATCACTCATGTGTCCAAGCCTATGATGCCATAGTGTTATATCCACTCTTGTAGAAGCTAAAGAGATAGAAGAGTTAGTATTACCAGTACATAAATACAATGTACCTACCTTCTCTCCTTTTTCTATCACCAATGATCCTTTGGTGACATTCCACACCTTATTTTAAATATGGATATACAACCTTCACTTTCCAACTTCCATGTTGAAATTATATTTTTCCTTAGATCTAGAACATGTCTTACCTCTTTCAACAACCATTGGTTTCCATTCCTTTTCTTTATTTTTACCTTTCCCATTCCAACAATTTTGCATGGTGCATCATCACCCAAATGAACCTATCCAAAATCACCTTGAACATAATATAGAAAATGTTTCCTATGGGGTGTGGCATGAAATGAAGCCCCTGAATCTACTACCCAAGACTCAGAAATATTATCTACAGAAAGAATCAAAGCATCTTGTAACACATCACCTGTTACATTTGGTTCCTGATTTTTCTCCTGCTATCCATCTCTTTGTTTCTTTGGAGCTTTGCAGTCTTTCCTCAGATGTCATTTCTTCCCACAATTCCAACACTCTATATTTCTAAGTCTGGATTTGGATCTTCCCTTCCTAGAATTCCCACAGTTCCTTGAGCCCTTTCCTCTATCCTTTTGTCTTCCCCTATTCTCCATGTTTAACGCATTACCTAATGTCTCACCTATGATTTTCCATCACATTTCCTCACTAAGGATAACACCAAAAGCATCATCAAATTTTAAAGTGTTTGAACCAGAGACAAAGTTACTTACAACCATGTCCAAACCATTCCATCTTTCTGGCAATGAGAACAATATTATAAGAGCCCTGATCTCATCATCAAAGTCCAATTTTACAGAAATCAACTGATTAGTAACCGTATTAAATTCATTTAAATGATCTGGAACATACCCACCTTCTGACATCTTCATATTAAATAATATCTTCATTAGAAATACCTTATTGGATGCTGAGGGTTTTTCATACAGTTTATCCAATGTGTCCATCATCTCTTTCGTTGTCTTTTCTTTCGAAATATTGAAAGCCATCGATGCTTCCAGGCTCAGCCATATCGTTCCTAGAGCCTTTCTACCAAGAATCTCCCATTCTTCGTCCTTCATGGTTGTCGTCTTCTTTTCTATTCCACCAAATGGTAGGAATAGATCCTTTTGATATAAATAATCTTCCATCTGCATCTTCCATAACTGGTAGTTTTGGCCATTAAATTTCTCGACCCTAAACTTTCCATCTTCTACCATTGCTCCCACTCGAACTAGGAACCCTCTTTTCCTATGAGTTACCTTTCGCTCTGATACTAGTTGTTAGAAAAATAGGATCACAGAGCAATAAAATAAAACAAATGAGGAAATAAAAAATAGAATATACACAATACAATAGAGACACATATATATGTGGTTCACCCATTGTGGGCTATGTCCACCGGAGAAATTTCCAGGTCCTTCCTTTATTACTATCTAGCAAATGAAGGGATACAACCTACAACACACCCATTATAACTTCCTCTTCTTTCTCTCATAGTCTCCTCTCTCAGAATACAATATTCATCAATAAGACATAGCTGCAATACATTTCCATCATAAAAGAGGGTTTCCTTCTAGGGAAAAAAACCCTAACATAACTTTTTTTGTCATATCTATGACCTTATAATGAACGGTCCAGATTTACTATGAAATTAGAATACACATTTACAAGGAAAATTTTCCTTCGGGGGCTTCACCCCTGAACCCCCCAGTCGAGGGGATGGACCCCGTAGAGGGGGTAACCCCCCCCTACACTCCCTTGCATGGAGTAGTGTACATTCTTCTAGGGTGTAAAGTCTTCATGGGGTATAAACATGACTGAAAACAAAGACCTCTAAAATAGGAAGATAATCAGGCTCCACAACCAACACTTTATTGATTTCATTCTGAATTACAAAAAATAATCCTCTTTTCAAACCCTTGCGAGGATATGGACCAGGATCAGATTTAGAAGCCTTAGATGGGAACCATACAAAAAGAATATAACAAGAAGAAATGATTGAGACTAAAAATATGGATCATCTTTTTCACAAAAGAATCATTTATTGACTGCAAAATATTCTCTATCAGTCATGAAACTTAATCCACAAACAAATCGGAATACACAGACTTCCTAAGATAAATGATCCACCTTTCAATAGTAAGTTGTTGAATTATATGACTCAATATTTGAATCCTACTACCTTCAATAAGACCTTGTTGTCAACAAGAGGGTTAAGATTTCTAGAAAACTCATAATGAATGAAAATGATAATCTCACAAGTATAAGAGCAGACCTTATATTAGAAAATTATTTCCCTTTCTCTCTCTCCCCTTGTCTCTTCCTTTGTAATGAGATTTTATCTCTTCCAAAAGAGGTTGTGGTAGTTCCAACTACCCTTTTAGTTAAGTGTTAATTAACTTAACACAAATTTGAGACCAATGATAATAAATGATAATAAATAATAAGGGTATATTAAATAGTAACTAATAGGTGGGACCCCTTAGATATTATCTTAACAACATGCTTAACTTGGGCGTGTTGGTTCAATGGTGGTGGAGGAGGTAATGGTAATGAGACAATGGGACAACTTTGATGATGAACTACATGTTGTTGGACTACTTCTTTCCACCCATCATTGATGGGAACTTTTGGTTGCAGAGACACATGGGTGGGGACATGTACATTCGACATGCTCTGGAGAGGTTGGAAAGGGGGTCTAACAAGCCTAGGGTGAGACTGTAGGACTCCTTGGCCAACCAGGTTAAAAACCCAGCTTGAAATAACTTATTTAGTTCTTGAGGATCAACATCAAAATGACTAGAAAATCATGGCCTTCTATGGCCTCTTTGCCAAAAGTTGTTTCTTCCTCTGTTTCCTCCTCTTCCTTGACTTCCCCTACTGAAGAAACTCATGTCTAAAAGAAAAATTTTAATCATAATATGAATAACAATTGACCAATCTATCATCAAACACTGCCTAAAACAAATTGAAATATTGGCTCTTTCAATTCACATACAAGAGCATATGAAATCCATTCAACATTCCTCATACAACAGCCATAGCATTTTCCAATATGAACCATAATGTATTAGAACAGGGAAGTACAATGACATTGGGAGAATGGGAGGGACTGTAAGGTATGCAAAGTGATTCCATGGTAGGAAAATAAATGTGAATATTGTTCTAAACAAAATGATTATTTAATCTTGACACATTCCCAACAACTACATCATCCACCTCATTATCTGCAAGTTACAAGAACTCTGTTTTGACCATTCATTCAAATTCATCTATGTTTTGTGATAGATGAGGGATTTGTATTGTGCATAAAATGAAATAATGAACAAGAAATGGAAATGATCCATCTTCTTTATTACACATTTATTAAATAGAAAACCTCATCATTAACCTCTGATTATTATCTTCTATCCTTTTTTTCATGCCAATAACTGATTAATATTAATTTAGTAGAATCAAAAGGTATTCAAAAAACAATATCTAACTTCCCAACCAACATTTGTCAAAATTCTGTCAAACCAAATTCATCACCCAACATGAATTTATTATGCATCTTCTTCCAGGTCGAAATCAATCGATTAAATTCATTATCATGCTATTGTAACCTAAATTACAAAGGTAAACATTAACAATGAATTGTGGCATAGTAACTCCCAAAAAAAATCGTTTGTCTTTGCAAACAGAATAATAAAACTTTTTTTATCCTTAATCACTAGAAGTTATATTAACCCAATAATCCCCATGACTTTGTTATTTTAATTTGTGAGAAAATTTGCAGAGGTTGATACTTAATAGTAGGATATATAACAACCGTGACAATAGAGTAACAATATCAACATTTCCATTCAAAACAAGGATGGGATGCAAGACAAAAAAATTCCACAATACAACAGTGAGAAATCCTGGATAGGATTAGTTAAGATTAAAAATGACAATTCATAGTAGTTGGGTTGAAGCAACATGAAAGGATTTTGCAATAATATCGACACTAACAACAGGTTGGAACAACACAATTCCAAGCTCTAGTTATTAGTCAAAATGTTTAGCCAAAAGTTGAATTTATACACAGTTGGGAAGTAAACCACAATGAGGGAAGAGTAAACAACGAGGGTTTATAAGATTATGTCAAGTCAAAATCATTTTTGCGCAAACAATCCAATAGAGGAAAAATTTCAAGTTGTAGACACCAAAATTACTTCCAAATGCACCCACACTCTTCATTATTGTTGGGTTGGAATGACAATATAACCACAATTTCCCACATGAACCAAAAAATCCATAATTTGTCACAATTACACTGTCAAAACCAAACTCAGA
Source organism: Picea engelmannii (assembly GCA_009831015.1). Classification (NCBI taxonomy): domain Eukaryota; kingdom Viridiplantae; phylum Streptophyta; class Pinopsida; order Pinales; family Pinaceae; genus Picea; species Picea engelmannii. Next base: position 1,013,972 of record ML778059.1, on the reverse strand, counting down.
ATCCATTTTATAAGTTAGCAGGAAAACCCTCAAAGGGTGTGAGACATATCCATATTGGGTTTCAAAATAAATTATTGTTTGTCAAGACCAAAACGAAAAATAGTAGCAGTGTAAATTCACATAGAGAATCAACCTCCATACCTTTTTTTACCACTGGCTAAAATGCCATAAATTTATGCAAAATTCAAGAGTCTAAATGGAGCTACAACAAAGGAAACGTGGGTGTGCCATAAACAAAAAAACCCTAATATTTAATTATGTACCCATGCCAAACTCGTGAGGAAATTGAAATCAATTTTGTATCACAACCCATTATTTCCACAAAACGATACAACAACATCAACATTCCTATTAGATCTATAACCCACAACCAATATTTAGTTGCCAAGCTCACACATAACACAATATAAATACTCATATGGTTTCATCATAACCATAAAAATAGCGAACCCAAATGGAGAATGTGATAAGCCACACAAAACTTTGTTTTGAAACCCATCTTTTACATAGAAGAAGATGCAAAAATCCAAGTCGCCATCCCATTATCATTTCAATCTTCAACAAAACCCAAAATTTCCTCACAGTCTTCCATTTGAACAGAGAAGAAAAATACACATAGCATGCAGACTTCCAGAGCCAATATACCAATTTAAATCAAGGTAGAGCTAAAATATTTGAGGAATGAAAAATCCAAAAGAGCCCATAACTATAGAGAATCGCTTAAGAACCTCAAGGAGCAGGCTAAATCCTTTACAAATGGTCGAGAAATCTGAAACAACAATTAACAACATTTCCCAAAATCCTAATGCGAGACATAACAAAAGGTGGTATACTTCAAAAAGGAGGAAGAATGATGTGCATTTACTGCAGATCGTCTCTTCCATCCACTAACTCCAAACATTCAATGCTGCCAACTAAACATTCCATGGTGGAGCACACTCAGTGCATCCCAATCATCAAACACATGACAAATAACTTTTAACTCACATCACTTACCATCATTTTCCATATAACATCAAACATTCAATGCTAGCCCCAAACCATCGATTCTTTCATCCAACACTTTATATCCATTTCCAATTAGGAGTAATGCCATCATGTAATAGTAATGAACCATACAAATAATATGTAACATAAAACAAGACTTATGTTACTTGCACCAAAGTTTGAATGTGTTAGGATTTGTATTTGATGATATCACCAAAGCTTTAATATCCTCATATAGTATCTCAATATCAAGTGTCAAATAAAACCACTTTCTAACCCATATTGAAAGCATAAACAACCATCAAATTTGTAAGCAATAAGATCATTGATGACCCTTTTTCTCTTTTGGATAATTTTATGGATTCATTCACCCATCATATATGTCAAAAGCATGTCACAAAATTTAGACTAGAACTAAAACCTTGGAAAAATTCATGTGCCAAGTAAAGGGAATCAATTTCCTTTGCTAGTTTTTAAGGGGTCCCACCTACTAGTTATTATTATTGATAATATAAATATTAGTGCAATGCAATTTATTTTCAGGAAGGACTTGAGTTGCACTTTTGTGCATCAACATGGTGGAGTGTTCAACTTTTTAATTCAGGGAAAATTCGATAGCTATCTCATAATTATATCCTTGTAAACATAGCACATATTCCATCCAACTAGCCTATCCAAGAATTTGTCTAATGTTATCATAAACCTCAAGTAGCATTGGCTCAGTAGGCTCCATGTGTATTAGTGAGACTTCAATGGCTCCTTTCTTCTTCTAACTCTTAGTGTTCATGTTTGTAGGGTCAATGCGAGTTATCGGGTGGAGAATTCATAATTGTGGAAATTAGGGTGGTATGGGTATGGAGATTGTGAATATAGAAATGATTTTATAAGGTGGTAGTTATGGAGGAATCATAATAGACACATGCCATTAAAAATTACTCATTGCGAATTCTGATAGGAACACATATCTATCATGTCTTACCTTGAGTGGCTATATGAGTATGGTGTTGTTGGAGTTGTGGCAGTGGAGGGTGGGGTCACATCAATGGTCCTAACTAGAATTGTAGCATAGACATTTTTGGTTCTTTAAACGAGACTGTAATAATCGAAAATGCTCATAAAGTGACAGCTGTGAGCGGAGTCGCAACAATGGGAATTGCAACGATAAATCTGCAACAAAAAATGTTGTGGTGCTAGAGGTATGGATAAGAATTGTAGCAATGGTGGTGCAAGAGAAAAGTGAAAAAAATGAAAATGAAGCTGCAAGAGGAGTTGCAGTGACATGAGTCATGGAAATTGAAATGAGGGGGTTGAGATTTGGGGAATGAATTGGTGCTACAATATGCGGCCAAGGGAATGAGAGAAGGGATATTTTTGAAATGAATGAGGGTTGCAAGTAGAGTTGCAGCCAAGGGAATGAGAGAAGGGAAATTTGTGAAATGAAGGAGGGTTGCAAGTGGAGTTGCAACTAAGGAAATGGGAGAAGGGAAATTTGTGAAATGAGGGAGGGTTGTAAGTGGATTTGTATCCAAGGAAATGGGAGAAGGGAAATTTTTGAAATGAGGGAGGGTTGCAAGTGGAGTTGAAGCCAAGGAAATGGGAGGGGAGAAGTTTGGTAAAAATGAAGTAGAGCTGTAAAAGGGAGTTGTGGTGACGTGACCAATTGTGAAAAAGGAAGTTGCAGTAGCAGGAGTTACAACAACATGAGTTGCAACAAAAGGAGTTGTAGTATTTTAAGTTGTAGAAACATTGTTCTCCCTCACATATCCTGAAAAAAATATTATTAAAAAACAAGTCTGTATTAAAATATTGAGAAAGATCCTGACATAACTATCACAGAACCATGAAGTTCCCTTCTTGTTTTTTTTAAATCACCAGCTAGGTTGGTTTTCACCTTTTTTTTAAACGGAATGAAAACTATCAAACAAGAATTCATTCTTCCTAAATGAGTTCCAGATCACTGTTAGTCCATCCATTTATAATCTTCCTTAAAAATGATTCCTTCGACGATAAGGGTCGCCAGTATAAGCGAAGTCTATGTCCATTAGTCGTTAGAGGAATCCTTTTTTAATCTCTGGTACATATTTTGATGGCCCCATTGTCATACATTGTATCGATCTTATATGGACTGGGCCATTTGGTGCAAAATTTCCCTCTAAAATCCTTGAACCTGGAATCAAATAAAAGTTCCCAATATCGAGCCTTGAACTTATTTTTCTTGATAAACATATCATGCCATCTAGATATTTGATGTTGTATTACTGTGGCTCAGTGTAAGGCATCCTATCGTATCTCATTCAACTTGTTAATTTGAAGCATTCTTTGTTTCAGAGCCTCTAATAGGTCCAAACCAATTTGTACTATTATCCTAAGTGTCCAGATTTCTATATAAAAGGGAAGTAGTCACTACTAAATTTGGGTCATTTTGCAACGACCATTTTGATGCTCTTGTGAAATTATGTCATGGAGATTGCGATGAATATTGGGTCCCTCAAACGTCGCATCGTATCCTGTGCCAAGTGCGATGAACCTGAGATAACATCGCAAGTGTGACGACACAATTTTGTTGTCATAAGAGAGATGACTTAACGAGGTCATTGCAAGAATGAAAACCAATAAATCATCACAAGAAAGAAAAATATGGATGATCCTCTTTGTCACAAGAGAAATGACATATACTAGTTTTTGTGATGAACAAGTCATCCCAAGAGCAACGAATATTCAATAGTTGTGACGAGCTTATCATACGATTGGCGATCGTGTTCATCGCAAGACAAATCCCATATCCCAGTTTCTATGACAAACAAGTCGTTGCAAGAGAAACGAACATGCGATAGTTGCAACAGACTCTTCATATGATCGACGATTGTGTTTGTCTCAAGACAAATGCCATATCCCAGTTTATGCTACAAACAAGTCATTGCAAGAGAGAAGAACATGCGATAATTGCGACGAACTCTTCATACGATCGACGATTGTGTTCACCGCAAGATAAACGCCATATCCCAGTTTTTGCGACCAACAAGTCATTACAAGAGCGACGACTAGTCTATAGTTGCAACGAACTATTCATACAATCGACAATCGTGTTTGTCGCAAGTCAAACACCATAACCCAGTTTCAGTGACCAAAGAGTCATCACAAGAGTGACAAATGGTCGATAGTTGCGACGAACTATTCATATGATCGATGATTGTGTTTTTCGCAAGAAAAATGCCATATCCTGGTTTCTGTGACGAACAAGTTGTCGCAACAACAATGAAATATATTTATTTAAAAATATATATATTAAATATTAATGCAAGAATGAGGACAACTACAAAGTTTCTACTAAATGGAATATGTGAAATCTTTGGTAGTAAACATGCTTGAACAAGAAATATTTTCATAGGATGAGAAACATTTTCATAGGTGTGAAGATGGAAAGTAAAATAATTGTCCTAAGAATCTATCAATTCTCACAATTTGCAAATTATATCCAAGACTTCCAAGTGTCATAAATGATTATGATGAATTCCAGTAAATGAAACAAGTGAAGGTATGATAGATTTATTTATAGTGAAATTCATATGGGAGTGAGATCCATGGGGGTGGAAAGTATTTGTCTCACGTTCCTTCACAATTCCATGAATGGCACTTGATAGTAAGCATCGAATTCATAAATAGGATACATATTCATTTATTAATGTGGAGAATGATTTGAGAGATTCAATTTTTCAAGAGGTGACATGAATTTTGAAAGATCACGGTGGCTTCATCAAACTACCACTCCTGAGCTAAGCATAGATACTTAAAAAGAGAGTGCATACCTCGTGTTGGAAAACAAATATGTTAGATTTCATGAAGTACCCTAGGAAAACAACTATGTTTTGATGAAAACAAACTATGGAGCATTGTTTGGATACTTATCTCAATCTACACCACAATTTCTTTTGTCCCCAAGGGAGATTTTTGTACATTATATTTAAGTTTCTTTACTTTTTAGAAGTATTGGTTTGGGGGCATGAACCTAACTTGTTTATTTTTAAGGAGCGTTGATGGAGGATTTTCACTATCCTAACCTTTATGAATCACACAAACCACTTTTAATGATGTAAGGTGAAGAACATAATTTTGATATGGGATAGATTTTAGGTCCTTCGATGTGTGCAAAAGTGTGGTGATAAATGAAAATGACTACTTAAAGTATATTGTTGGAAATAGAAATGAAAGAAGTCACAAGAATAAGAAAGTGATATATATATATATATATATATATATATATATATATATATATATATATATATATATATATATATATATATGGAAGTTCATTTTAATTTATACACACTTAAATGAATTAAACTACATGGTTGGAGAAATTAACAAAGAGTGGGAAAATTGAATCTACATATAAAGCTTTATAGAAGTCAGACCCTGAATAAAAGAAAAAATTTGAGGGAATATCCAAGGTCTTGGACCTGATAGTGGTGTGATATTAGAAAAATATCCTTAAAACTAAGAAGGAGTGAGATTTAATAGAACAAAGTCCCCAATATGGTTTCCATTCTAGATATGAGGTTATGAATGTGAGTACCAAAAACTTATCCTAGTTGGTTATCAAAACTAAGAGAAGACAAAAAGGATTTGTGAACAATAATTAAAACACCCTATCTATCCTCTAGCAAGTATAGTAACTTATAAACAATCAAAACAATTAATTTCAATTATTCAAACAACATTTTTGGGGAAACGAGAATACATTATTTATTATCCAATGAAAGGACATAATAACATAAAATGCATCGCCTAAGAAGAATCTTGCATCTTGTGGACTTCAATATTGTCCATGGGAGGATCCTTTAACCCTCCAATAGGCTCTCTCTATCTATGAAGATGAACATGCAAAGTTCCCCTTGTGCATGGACAATTTCGAGGGGAGAATGGGAAACATGAAAACAAGATGATACTAGATCAATTGAGAGGATGCAATGGTCTTCCTACTCTTTGGATTAATTCCTCTAGCATAACCTTACATTTATAAGTTGTTATGAAATGCATGACTTGGCTTTGTATTTATAGGCATGTGTTGAAGTTGAAAATAACCCATATGACCAACTTGACTCAAATAGTGTCCCAATACCCTTCCATTAATGAGGAAGGGACACTTAATGCGATTTGGTATAGGTATTTTATCACCAACCACACCTTATATCCAACCATAAGCATTTACGAGTTGCAAAATTCCTTGATTCACAGAGTAGGTATTACATACGTATTCAATAAAACATAGTGCCTATAAGGCACACTTTTTAAGTCACTTGTAAATGAAAATAGTGAAGCTCTTTCAACTTGTTGATAGTAATTGGTATTGTGCTTGATAAGGAGTTATAAGAGAGATCCATGTCAATGATATTTTGTAGATACCCAAGTGAATATGGAATAGAACCTTCTAAGGAATTGTTATATAGATTCAATGATTCGAGTGCAGTGCAACTTCCAAGTGTTGGTATAATGACACCGGTTAATAGATTGGTAGAAATGTCTATAGCGAAAGCATTTTCAAGTTTCTCTTTCTCCAGAGGTAAGGGCGGAATAATTTCCTTTGGTGCTAAAGCAGTGCTCTGCAACAAAATAATAAATACTACAATAAATATCATAGGAGAGTAATAAATATCATATGAGTGTATATAGGTCATTAGTGTAACACACCCAACCCCCTATCCACTTTTAGGCTGGTGGGATGTTTGATTTTCATCTTCTTGGAACTCGGGATGAGTATTTAGGTTCATTGGTGCCTATGATTTGTAATTTCTACTCAGAAGTGGTATCTATATCTCATTCATTTAAAATACTCTATTGCATAATTATGGTTATGCTTATACTATGATATCCAGGGGATTAGTTATACACAACCACAGAAAAACAAGTTGAAGTATTAGATTAGTTGTGTGAATCATATGATATGATGAACTAAAGGGAATCATATATGCTACAATATACTTGGGTGTGGTTCATTAGATATAATGATTGTCCCCATAGTGGCCCACAAATGGTGGTAATGTAAAAATAAATAAATAAATGGAACCTTAAGAAGTCATAAAAAGAAGAAAAAAGACAATACATACCTGATCTTTGATATTCTAATGTGTAGCATTGCATTGATACAACATATAGAGCATCTGCAAATGTGCAAACTGCATACTGTAGTAAATAAAACCAGAATTATATTTAGTTTTTAGTAAATACCAAAAAATACTTTTAAGACATGTCAATAAATCCTAATAGAAATTAAAACTGACAAGATTGCAAATAGTAAACACCATTGATATATTTTTTTGTAAAATCCATATGAGAGGAGATTAAATAGTGACACACACACACACATCTCAGATGCAATGGTCTGAATAAGATCCTCTTGATTTTGAGAATAATTTATTGGATCCGTCTGATCTTGGAGTAAACCTCCCTCGATTTGAAGGATGACAACGAAGTCAACATTGACTATGTTTTTTCTTCGTTGGATAGAGAGAGGTTTTCCCCAAGAATAAACAACTCCAATGAATTTTTCTCTATTGAACAGGACTAACCACATGAAGCTGGAAGCTCCTATGACCCCTCCGCACCCCTCCCCCCCCTCACATCACTCTAAATTCCCCAATACCCAATCTATATTCTCATTCAAAGGCATATGTCATAAAAAAATTAATTATAAATGAGATTTATCATTCAAAATATGTTACAAATATACTAGCTGTATAATGTACATCTATCCGTCTTATAAAATTATTATACATCATCAATTTCTTTTAGTATTCTTTTGTGTTTTCCAGTTCTTAAGTAATTCATCCATGTCCATGTCTTCATTTAATGGGTTCACTTCAGTAGTCGATGTTGCTTCAGTCCTTTCATGTCGAGCACGCCTGGTCTTGTACCCATGGTGTGGAGGCTGCTATGAGGGGACATCACCTACAAAAACAAAAAAGATTAAATTTATATGGCCAATTTTTAAATATATTTGAAGTAGTTCATAAATATTAAAAAAAACCTCTGCGATGTAATTATTTACTTATTGGTCCACTAGTCGGCACCATTGGAATGGATTCCATGTTCTCCTGATCATCTTCAAGTCGAGGACGCTCAACTATGACATTCTCTGCCATTGAAACGACAAAAATTATAATGACAAAACCGTAAATGTATAAGTAATAAAAATTAGTAGTAAAAAGTTTATAAGTACGAAATTATTAAGTACATGATTAATATACAACCATTTAATTACTTTCATGGGCCTCAGTCACATGAACATCTTGGGGTTGCACCCCATTGGGATGGGGTTGTTGGGTAGCACCATGATCTTCTGGACGCACTGCACTATCAATGCTTTGTTGTCTAGTGCTATTGGTTTCATTGATAGTGCTTCTCCCTTGATTAAAACAAAGTAAGACATTAAATTTATGGACAATATCAAACATTTACTTATTTTATAAGTAATGAAAGGTTAATGTAGATTGATTTTTATTCACCTTATCCTGCAAAATGGATCTTGGGGTCTGCCCCATGCTTTTCCTACGATCAACCACGATTTTATAGCCATAAATGTAATCGAGTTGGAGGTCTTCCTTCGTGGTTTCAGTTCCAAAGTTGTCACCCTGCATTGCATAAGAGCATGTTTTTTTAATGTTTTGGGCTGTAATAAACTGAAAGTTGTAAGGCAATACAAATACTATACTTAAGATGATTGGGTACTTATGATTCGTGACTGTAACCTCGAGTAGCATCCCTAGCCTAGATTGTGTTGTCTATGTTTGGAAATCCTTTCTTTGGTTTCCTTCGAAGTGTCAGGTAACCTATCATAAAAAATTTCAAGTATGCTATATACCACACTTTTATTTAGATCTAAAGAAAATTAAAGGTATTGACATAAAAATATTGTAATTTACCTTGGGTAACAATTATTTTTCCTCCTGATTTTTTCAATATATTTTCTTTTGCATCATCAATGATCAAATTCCACTCTCTCTGGAATTGAGGGAGGATGCTCATACCTAGGGTTGTCTGTCAATATTTGTCTATAAACATCCCATGTATATTTTAAATATTCGCCTATTGCAGAGGTGATCATTTTTTTATTGAACGTGTCTACTCCAAAGAGGCCTTCGAGATAATCCATAAGTTCTTTTTTGAGATTGGAAGTCTGGAAATCCCACCTCATGCATAATATTTCCCCAAAAATCAACAATGCCTTGTTCTCCAGGTGCCTATAAAAATGGTCGTTTCCTACACACAAAAAGATATGATCATTATTTTAAAAATAATAATCTAGATGTTTTGTGTATGAGATAGACAACATGAAACAATAAAAATATGAAAAAATACCTGGGAGTCTTATTTATTTTAATGGAAGTATGTTATCGTTGACCAAAAATGTGCACGGAAGGGTTCCCGTGCTGGTCACACGTCTAGATCCAGGAAATGAAACCATGTCAACCACATCATCAACTTGATCTATGTCACCACCTCTAGAGCCTAAACGTTGTGTGGATGGATAGCGGTGTGTTTCGTGACTCCTATCTAAATTATGTGTGGAATATGGAGAAGTAAACAATACTCTAGTAGTTGTATGACAGCCCGTGTCAGGACTCTATGGCGTCTCTGCAGCGCCACTACTACCAACATCGGGATGAACGGGCTCCAAAAATCTCTTTATAAAAAATAATTTTTTTTTTTTGTGAGATAATGTAAAAGTTAAAACAATAGACTTTGATAATTGAACAGATGAGTACATTAAAAAAAACACTTTAAATTATGGTTATTATCTTATATGTGTTAAGTTGTGACATAAGGATATTGATCCTTTCTAGGATGTCGGGAGTTTGATCTGGACGGTCTAACAAGCTATCAAGTTACTCGTTCACTTTAATGATCTTTCTTTTTATTAATACCACCGGATTAGGGGATGGATACAAACCCTCCTCATTGGCGAAATCATGATCAACATGGATTGCCGACTACATATAATTTCAACATGAAAATCAATGTTATTTTAGTTATATAAACAAATGAAATAAATGATCGCCACACAAATAAAATTATAAAAAAAAATAATAAAATTCACGTAAAATGAAAATCTAATTTGAAAATCATTTACATTTTCTGTGGATGACGCTTTTCCACGATCATCCTGCCACATTATAATATAATTAGAACCCCCAAATATTTAAAAAATGGTTAACGATAACAAAAAAATTGATTGCCACCCAAATAAAATCAACCTCAATGATCAACCTCCCACATTATTATAAAATTGGGATCGTGAAATATTTAAAACATTGTTAAAGATAAAAAAAAAATATAATGCAATAACTAGATTTTTCTTAAAGAGGTGTTTCATAAGTACCCACACACTATTAGTCGATGTTTCTATTCGATTCAAATGGTAATCCACTAATAACTCTTCCCCGGGAGCTATCTTTTTTATTGCGCACAAGACTACCCGATTCTCTTCGTGTCCCTCATATATGCAATTTGATTTCTTGTTTGTTTTCCCAGGTCATGTGTTGTTTATAAACCCTAGGACATTGTCGGAAGCTTTAAGACTTCCATCAATATATATATTCCCTCCCTTATTTTTATCGTTCTTTATTAGTTGTATATAATTTGAGGCAAGTGCATATCTTCACATACTTTGCATATACCATACCAACCACATCCAATCATTATAATTGTAACACGGTTTGACATAGTCCATCAATTCAGTTACTTTATTGTATTTTACAGTTATTCCATCCATGGTAAATATCCCTAGGCCATGCAGGGAGGATGGTGTAATGTGATATGTCCTATTGTTGACAATGAAGTCAGTGTCTAACAGAAGAAGTTCCTTAGGTACCCATTGTTTCACCAGAGGCTTATACCTGAGTGGAACCTCTATGTCTCCTATGTTTTCATCATCATAAGAGAATGATCCTCCTTTGGCAAGAAAAAATTACATGCATCTATGGAATTTTCTTCTAACTTTTTCACCTCTGGTCCTTGTTTGCATATCATATCTACTATATGTAGTCACATTTCCCTCTATTTTTCCTAAGATTCCCTCAATGGAGGAAGAAATATCTGACAAGTACCTGTTTGGTTGTACCTTTAGTCACATGTGCATGTGTTGTTAGTGAGTAGTCCATCCTCATCCTAGTTCCAATTTTTGAACTTTTTTTTCTATATTCAAAGTTCTAAATAATTTTTTTATATCTTTAGTTATGGATGCACAATTAGAGGGTGAAATCATTCAAATGTGATAGTTTCCATGATTATGGGAATCTATCTAAGGAATGTCATCTCCCAAACATAAGAAAAATATGGGTTTTGTAAGGATATTTAAGGAAATAAATATTTTGATCGGACTCCATAGATGAACATCCCCTCTATGTGAACCTTAAAAACAATTCTTGAAGAAAAATCTAAGTCGATAACACAAGAAAGGAGGAAAATGGTCAGCAAGAGTTGCATATCTTGGATCAGAAGAATATGATCGATCTCTCTTAGGAATTGAGTAAGAAAACATCTCCTCCTCCCCCTATTATTGAATTTATTTTTTTGATAAACTTCTCTTTGGGTATTGGAAGGTAGGTTTATAAAGCATAACCAATACTCAATAAAGCATAAACTTCTCTTTATCAAAAAAAAAAACAAATACCAAATTCAAAATTGGAAGAAAAGTAATATTGATTAGTTCTCCTAGATAAAAGGCCCAAAGAGATGGTTCTAGATGATCTTCCTAACCCTAAAATATAGAGGGTTGGTCAATTCCTCAAATAAATTGGTTATTAAAAGGTTAACTAAATCTCATACCATATATCATATTCTTACAAGAACTAATGACAGATGGAGAAAAGGTAGTTCAATATTTATCCATTCTTTTAATGTGGTGGGAATTTAGTTTCATATATGCTATAAGAAGATCTATATATAGAATGTAACCAGTTGGAAATTAGGATTACTCTCATATTCTTACTCTTGGGAATTTTATACTGGAGACCTATATTTTCTCTCTAGACCTTTGGAAGGAAATTAGTTGCTTCAATATTTATGGCCCCTAATCCAATATGCTAGAATTCTAGGAAATTTTCTTCAAATATACATTTGTACAAAAGGGTTTGGTGATAGTTGGAGGTGACATGAACTTCTCTCTAGGTGTTTTAGATATTTTGGTTCCATTAGGTTAGGTTGATAATTTGATAGGTTTCTTCATAAGAAAATTGGAAAGGGTGGGATTGTTGAATATTGAACCAAGAAAACATAACTCGACATAGAGAAATTAGAGGATATGCAAGGTAAGAATATAGAGGACTCTAGATTGTTTCTTTGTATCAAAATATTTCATAGATGGGGATATTTGTATTCTCTAATGGGTCTCCATAGGTGGGATCCTAATCACAACTGAATAATTTTTGAAGTGGAAATTTTTGAAAAGAAGAACTCATGCAAACCCTTTAAAGTTCCAAAAATACAAAAGCCCTAGACCAGATGACCTCCTTATGGAATTATTTCTAATATGTTATGATTTTATTATATAATTCTAATGCAATTAGTGGAGGGCTTGAGAATCATATGATAAACCTTGGAATCCTTCAACACAACCTTCATCACATTGATTCCAAGATTTGACAATCCCTCTTCTTTTGAAAAGTTTTGTCCAATTTGCCAATACAACTACATTACAAAACAATTTTAAATATTATCTCAAGAAATATCAAAGAGATCGTTTCTCATCAAATCTCCCTTGAGTATTTTCTAATCTTGGAAGGGTGACAAGTTTATGAGGCGGTGGGGGTTTCTCAAGAAGGACTCTAATCAATAAATACAAGGAACTTAAGAGAAATGATTGTAAAAGAGGGTATTTTCAAATATTTCAAAAAGGTGAGTTGGCCCTTATTGAGACTAATTATTATCCATTTGGGTTTATATAATCAATTTTTCATGTGAACTATGAGTTGTATCAATTAAGTCTCTTTTGAAATCCTAATAAATGGAGCTACATCCCAAAAAAACATAACTCGACATAGAGAAATTGGAGGATATGCAAGGTAAGAATATCTAAGACTCTAGATTGTTTCTTATTATCAAAATATTTCATAGATGAGGCTATTTGTATTCACTAATGGGTCTCTATAGGTGGGATCCTAATCGCAACTGAATATTATTCGAAGTGGAAATTTTTTAAAAGAAGAACTCGTACGAACCCTTTAAAGTTCCAAAAATACAAAAGCCCTGGACCAAATCACCTCCTTATGGAATTATTTCTAATATGTTATGATTTTATTATAGAATTATAATGAGAGTAGTGGAGGGATTGAGAATCATACGATAAACCTAGGTAGCTTCAACACAACCTTCATCACATTGATTCCAAAATCTGACAATCCCTTTGCTTTCGAAAATTTTTGTCCAATTTTCCAATACAACTACATTACAAAACAATTTTAAATATTATCTCAAGAAATATCAAAGAGATCGATTCTCATCAAATATCCCTTGAGTATTTTCGATTCTTGGAAGGGTGAAAAATTTATGAGGCAGTGGGGGTTTCTCAACAAGGACTCCAATCAATAAATACAAGGAACTTAAGAGAAATGACTGTAAAAGTGGGTCTTTTTAAATCTTTCAAAAAAGTGATTTTGCCCTTGTTGAGACTAATTCTTATCCATTTGGGTTTATACATCAATTTTTCATGTGAATTATGATTTGTTTAATTCTCTTTTGAAATCCTAATAAATGGAGCTACATCCCAAAAAAACACAACTCGACATAGAGAAATTGCAGGATATGCAAGGTAAGAATATCTAAGACTCTGGATTGTTTCTTAGTATCAAAATATTTCATATATGAGGCTATTTGTATTCTCTAATGGGTCTCCATAGGTGGGATCATAATCACAACTGAATAATTTTTGAAGTGGAAAATTTTGAAAAGAAGAACTCGTACGAACCCTTTAAAGTTCCAAAAATACAAAAGCCCTGGACTAGATGACCTCCTTATGGAATTATTTATAATATGTTATGATTTTATTATAGAAATATAATGCGAGTAGTGGAGGGCTTGAGAATAATACAATAAACCTTGGCATCCTTCAACACAACCTTCATCACATTGATTCCAAAATCTGACAATCCCTCTTCTTTTGAAATTTTTTGGCCAATTTTCCAATACAACTACATTACTAAACAATTTTAAATATTATCTCAAGAAATATCAAAGAGATATTTTCTCATCAAATATCCCTTGATTAGTTTCAATTCTTGGAGGGGTGACAAATTTTTGAGGCAGTGGGGGTTTCTCAAGAAGGACTCCAATCAATAAATACAAGGAACTTAAGAGAAATGATTGTAAAAGTGGGTCTTTCCAAATATTTCAAAAAGGCGAGTTGGCCCTTCTTGAGAATAATTCTTATCCATTCGGGTTTCTATCATCAATTTTTCATGGGAATTATGAGTTGTATCAATTACATCTCTTTTGAAATCCTAATAAATGGAGCTACATCCCCAAAAAACATAACTCGACATAGAGAAATTGGAGGATATGCAAGGTAAGAATATCTAAGACTCTAGATTGTTTCTTAGTATCAAAATATTTCATATATGAGGCTATTTGTATTCACTAATGGGTCTCCATAGGTGGGATCCTAATCACAACTGAATACTTTTCAAAGTGGAAAATTTTGAAAAGAAGAACTCGTACGAACCCTTTAAAGTTCCAAAAATACAAAAGCCCTAGACCAGATGACCTCCTTATGGAATTATTTCTAATGTGTTATGATTTTATTATAGAAATATAATGTGAGTAGTGGAGGGATTTAGAATCATACAATAAACCTTGGCATCCTTCAACACAACCTTCATCACATTGATTCCAAAATTTGACAATCCCTCTTCTTTTGAAATTTTTTGGCTAGTTTTCCAATACAACTACATTACCAAACAATTTTAAATATTATCTCAAGAAATATCAAAGAGATCGATTCTCATCAAATCTCCCTTGATTAGTTTCAATTATTGGAAGAGTAAAAAATTTATGAGGCAGTGGGGGTTGCTCAAGAAGGACTCCAATCAATAAATACAAGGAACTTAAGAGAAATGATTGTAAAAGTGGGTCTTTCCAAATCTTTCAAAAAGGTGAGTTGGCCCTTATTGAGACTAATTCTTATACATTTGGGTTTATATCATCAATTTTTCATGTGAATTATGAGTTGTATCAATTAAGTCTCTTTTTAAATCCTAATAAATGAAGCTACATCCAAAAAAAACATAACTCGACATAAAGAAATTGGAGGATATGCAAGGTAAGAATATCTAAGACTCTGGATTGTTTCTTAGTATCAAAATATTTCATAAATGAGGCTATATGTATTCACTAATGGGTATCCATATGTGGGATCCTAATCACAACTAAATAATTTTTGAAGTGGAAAATTTTGAAAAGAAGAACTCGTACGAACCCTTTAAAGTTCCAAAAATACAAAAGCCCTGGACCAGATGACCTCCTTATGGAATTATTTCTAATCTGTTATGATTTTATTATAGAATTATAATGAGAGTAGTGGAGGGATTGAGAATCATATGATAAACCTTCACATCCTTCAACACAACCTTCATCACATTGATTCCAAAATCTAACAATCCCTCTTCTTTTGAAAATTTTTGTCCAATTTTCCAATACAACTACATTACAAAACAATTTTAAATATTATCTCAAGAAATATAAAAGAGATTGTTTCTCATCAAATCTCCCTTGATTAGTTTCGATTCATGGAAGGGTGACAAATTTATGAGGCAGTGGGGGTTTCTCAAGAAGGACTCCAATCAATAAATACAAGGAACTTAAGAGAAATGACTGTAAAAGTGGGTCTTTCCAAATCTTTCAAAAAGGTGAGTTGGACCTTCTTGAGACTAATTCTTATCCATTTGGGTTTCTATTATCAATTTGTCATGTTAATTATGAGTTGTATCAATTAATTCTCTTTTTAAATCCTAATAAATGGAGCTACATCCCAAAAAAATATAACTCGACGTAGAGAAATCAGAGGATATGCAAGGTAAGAATATCTAAGACTCTGGAGTGTTTCTTAGTATCAAAATATTTCATAGATGAGGTTATTTGTATTTTCTAATGGGTTTCCATAGGTGGGATCCTAATCACAACCGAATAATTTTCGAAGTGGAAAATTTTGAAAAGAAGAACTCGTATGAACCCTTTAAAGTTCCAAAAATACAAAAGCTCTCGACCAGATGACCTCCTTATGGAATTATTTATAATCTGTTATTATTTTATTATACAATTATAATGATATTAGTGGAGCGCTTGAGAATCATACGATAAACCTTGGCATCCTTCAACACAACCATCATCACATTGATTCCAAAATCTGACAATCCCTCTTCTTTTGAAAATTTTTGTCCAATTTTCCTATACAACTACATTACAAAATGATTTTAAATATTATCTCAAGAAATATCAAAGAGATTATTTCTCGTCAAATCTCCCTTGAGTAGTTTCAATTATTGGAAGGGTGACAAATTTATGAGGTAGTGGGGGTTTCTCAAGAAGGAATCCAATCAATAAATACAAGGAACTTAAGAGAAATGACTGTAAAAGTGGGTCTTTCCAAATCTTTCAAAAAGGTGAGTTGGCCCTTCTTGAGACTAATTCTTATCCATTTGGGTCTCTATCATCAATTTTTCATGTGAATTATGTGTTGTATCAATTAGGTCTCTTTTGAAACCCTAATAAATGGAGCTACATCCCAATCATTCAAACTTGAAAGAGGAATATGTAGGGATGCCAACTATCCCCACTTATTTTTCCCATGGAAGAAAAAGGGCTCAACAAATCCATAAAGGTATCCTCAACAAGTAGTAATTTTAAAGTCATTTATGTAGGAAACACCTGTAATTTATCTTATTTACCTTTTGTAGATTAAATACTTACATTATATGACAACAATGGGAGAGTTTTTAATAATATAAAAGATATGATTGACTCTTATGTGAAGTGACTCTCATGAATATCAATTCATCCAAATTGACAATTTCCTATTGGGGCTTCTTGGAGGTAAAAAATATTACATCTCCTATAATTTTCCCTTTCTCATTGTGGATTTCAATTCTCATTTGAAATACTTAGCTTTCGATATGAAGGCCAATTTGTGTCTAAAAGGTGACTGGTAGTGGTTGATAGCAAAAGTGTAAAAAAATATTAATTTCTGGTGCAATTGATGGCTCTCACATGGAGGCAGAGTAATCCTTGTCAAATCAGTTCTAGAGTCCATTCCAATCCATTGACTAATCCTTGTTGGTCTCTTGGAAAAAAGTAGAAATTCCCAAATCACAAGAAGGATGGGGTCTCAAGAATATCTTATTTTTCTTAAAGTATTTAGTTGATAAAAATGTTTGGAGTCTCCTCCAAGGTACCAAATTATGTGTGCAAGTCATAAGGGATAAATACATAGCTCCAGACTTAGTGGAGGACTAGGTAATAAATCCCGTTAAAAATACCAAAATGCCTCGATTATTTGAAAATCAATTATCATATCATCCCCCCCGATTGGAAATTTCCTGGTATGGCATGTTGGAAAGGGAGATAATGTCCAATTAGGTTTGGAATTGTGGGTAGGAATCATAGAATCCTTCAATTTAACTATTCCCCTCATTCAATAAATAAATCATAGAGGCTTCAACACTCTGAGGAAAATTGCAAAAGAACCCATTGAAACCTGTAGTTGGAAATAATAGCTCTCTTGGAGAGAGTTAGGTCTTTGGGAGGATCTTGTAGAAATATTGAAAGAATTCACAAGAATCCTTAAAAATATTATTTATAAGACTTGGTGACGAGGAGGATCAACTTGTATGGTATTTTAATCCTTTTAGGGGATATGAACCAATGCTAGGTTGTAAAGCACTTATAGCAGTGGGAGGTGAGATCCCACTTTTTTGGTCATGGAAATTAATATAGAAATTGAAATTGAAATTCCTAGCTAGATAAAGAAATAAAATTGTGGCTTGTCTTAAATAATAAATCTCTAACTTGGCACATCCTACAGAAAATAATTTTTGAAGGCCTTGGTAGGTGTTGTCTCTATGAATCTAAAATTGAAGAAAACTTCTTTGGGAGATGGTGCATCAAAAGCAAATCCTTCTAAAGGTGGGGTTAGAGAGTTATCCACCTTTACCTAATACATTGTATATCATTCAAAGATGGAATGGCTCCAAATATATATATATATTGAACTTATGGCCCTAAACTAGCTCTATTGTTGGCTTAGGAAAGAGGAGTTCTTCAAATTCATATTTTTGGAGATTCACTACTAGTAATTCAATTGATGAAAGGATAATTCACCTTTAGTAACTTCATTCTACAACCTTTGTACATTGACATTTCGAATTTTCAAGCATCCTTCACTCATATCTCTTTTTCTCACGTTTATAGGGACATAAAAAGGAAGCTAACAAATTATTTGAAGGAGTGGCACTAGAAAATAGAACATGGGAAATCCTTAAATATTCTTCAAGACACTCCTCTACTTATATTCATGAACCTTGGTTTTGATGTTTTCAATTATTCTAAAGCATTAGAACTATGACTCTTTATGACAAGCATTGATGTTTCTTTCAATGATTATTTTTATTGTATGAAATCCTCGAAGAAGGAAAATAGATTGATGATAGAAGTTGGATTTTGTTTGAAAGTCTAAAACAATGAAATTATTTTTTTTAATGTTTTTGGTACTTTAAAGAAAACAACTATAAAAGGATTCTCAAGCCTGTTGTATCAATCCCTTTGAGGGATAATGTAATGTTTCTACTTTATTAGACACAAACTCAATCCTAAGGCCAACTAAGGAGAAAAAAACCTCACATACTAATTAATCTAGGAGTCATGCATGCAAACAAACCTTCTCACAAAGAAGTGCTAATTGGTGATGGAATCCAACATCATAGGATCGATGTGCAAAGGGGATGAGTTTCAGTGGGTGGGAAAGTTACGTTGACAACCTGCTTAAAGAACTAATTCCCTGGTGCAAATTACCTCATCGAGCAGTGGGAAACCCTCCAAGGAGTCTGAGTGAGTCTAGCCAATGTTGATCCAAAGTACAACACCACCTTCCCTGTGTTGTCACCTTGGTTAGGAAGTCTAAAATTTATGGCCTCTATGGTACCACCTACTATACCAAAGCAGAGGGGGGACAGTCGATAGTCGAAACCAAGACCAATAAAGTAGGGTTGATTACTCTGTTGGCCTCAATGTGACCTCGTGCTTGACCCTTGTGTTAGAAGGGCTTCGCAAATTCAGTGATATAGAAACTGGATTTCACTCCCTAACTCAAAGCTTTATGTTTTTTTAGCAGCTTTGGAAATTTATTCTCACAATCATATTCCAAATATCTACACCTAAGCTAAGATGGGTTTGAAGAGCCCTAGAAAAGTTTCTAGATAAATTTTAATTAGCACTTGATTTTAGTTTTTTGTTACTCAAAGGAGTGGTTGTGAAATTGATGGCATTTCAACTCGACTCTTTAAACCATGCAAGAGGAAAATGAAATGAAAGGATTTCAACTTCGATGAAAACTATATATGGGGAGGAACAAGAGGTTTTAAGAAAATAAATAATTTCTTGATAGATTACTATGTGTGCACTGCTAATGAAAAAAAGTATGAGCTAATTATCCAAATAAATGGAAGCAAAATGACCCAAATTTTAAAAATACCATGCAAATGTCATAGTTCACTTAGTACACCTATACAACATTGAATCAAATGTCATCATTTATAACATAGTAAATTTTTATGATTATAGATACCACCATGCACATCTTAAATACTCATAAGGATCATGGGGGATTCACCTTGTGGATGACCAAGAATCATTTAAGGGAAATGGGAAATGGGTACTCAAAGAAAGATACATAGGGACATATACCTCTAAGTGCATATCCTCAAAGTAAATCATCATCCTCGTATCATATTTGAACAATTGAGTGGTGAAGGAAAAATGAATGTGGTGGGGTTAGATAGAAGCATGATCAACAATGGAAGTGATATCACCAGATTCATAATAACAGGGAATGTCATAGGATCTTTTTAGGGGTCCTAAAGAGACATAGATGGAACTTGCATATTATTCAATTGTTTCCTTTATCAATAATAGTTGGTACAAGAGTGGGGACCTCTACATATTTGGTAAGTTGGTTTCAAATTAGTATAATCAAATCAAAGGGTGCAATTTTAGGGGCTCTCGGGATAACAGGATCCAAGCGTGGGTTTCCCCATCTATTTTTACCAATGAAATATGGAGTAATATTAGGGTTCTATCCATCATTAGTGGGTGGAAAAATAAGGTTTATTTCAGATATGCTCAAGTGAGGCTACAAATTAGGTGGAAATGTAAATAGATTTGGTTGGATATTTGGGTCACCCAAGTACAAATGGCCTATTTGGTATAATTTGGAAAATCAATCTAATTTTGCATTAAAATGAAAATAAAACATTATTATTCTCCTTCTCCCACCCCTTCATACATCTATGGCCCTTTGTCATATCCCATTTGGGGTCATGGGAGCCACAACTCCATAAACTAATCTAACAAACCAAATATAAATGCAAATGCAATTTACAATCATCCTTATAGACCCAACATATTCAAGCAATCATAAACTGACTTGATTATGATTGAAGAGAAATAGTGCATCTATCTAATGCATTGATTTATGATCCTCTTATAGTTGTTTATAGAAAGAGTGAAAAAGTGAGGGAACACATGTTGGATAACAAATGAGGAAAATTGTGTTTGCAAAAGTGCTAGTAAAGGCCCAATTCTATATAAGTGATTAATAGTAAGCATGTGAAATTAGGCACGACTCTTAAAATGTTTTTCATTGTAAAACACTCTTAATGAAGCAAATTCATATGGGTTTTGGCTTTGAACTAATGAAGCATGATTCCCACAACCACAACAATCATCAATATATGACATACATGGGAAATATAACCTGAAACTAAAGCTTATGCTATCATTTATAAGGTAATAAAAGAACTAAAAAAAATCAAACGAGTCATGATAGATTGCTTATGCTTGAGTATGGCGCTCTTTTAATATTTTAAATCCAATTCAAGGAGGTGAAATGGTGTTTGATTCAAACCTCGCAAGTGTTGGGAAATTCAAAGGCTTTGTATAGGCTAAATTTTGCTCATACTTGTAATGAGTAATATAGGCCAAACTATGCTCATACTTATAATGAGTAATAGAAATAAAAAAAATCATTTTGAGGTTGAGTTTATAATGATAAAAATTAAATCAAATAATATCCATTAAAACCCTTTAGTGTTGGTAAATATCACAGTGAATAGAATGATGGTTTTGAGGCCATGGGACCATTATATGTGAAAAAATATTCAAGGTAGATGAATTAGGTAATCCCATGTTGAACATAACAACAATGAGAGGATTGGGTTTGTTATCACTTGCTCATAACTAAAGGAAAATGGACCAAAACTAAAAAAGAATATAACAATATTCTTTTGGTTAAAGTATACATAACTGAAAGAGGAAAGTTTTATATCTAAATGGATCTTGAAACCACATGAAAGAGAAGATAGGAGAAGAATACATTTCCATGTTAAGGGCACATGACATATCTCCTTTCATGACCCTCAATTGCATACTTTGGTTTGATATTGTGGCCTTCAATTTTTCATTTCATAAAGTCATCGAACTTAGCCAGGCTTTCATGCTCTATTGTAAGAATCTGGGCTTAGGGTGATTAAGAAATAACACATTGCGACTTGGGGAATGGTGAAGTAGGGCTTGGATGCGATGGAATAGTGGTGAAAAAATATTCCCAAAACCTAGGTTGAGCATGGCTCCCTTTTCTTAATTATCAAATACATGCAAAATTTGAGTGTGAAAAGGTTATACTCACCATTCTTTTCCTCCTTTCCCTTGGTCTCAAATGTCCCTCGATAGTCTCGTGCCTCCTAGCTTGGTCTGATCTTTCCCTCCTTTCCCTCGGTCTCAAATGTCCCTCGACAGTCTCATCTTAAAGAAATCCAACCTTACCAAAGCCTATCTCCTCAAAGCCTATGGGTGGCCCTCGACAGTCTCACACCTCCTTTCCCTTGACAGTCTTGCGCCTCCTTTCTTGATCTGATCGGTCTCAGATGGCCCTTGGTTAGAGTAAGTAGGAGAATAAAAGGCGTAGGTTGGTTCAGTTGAATAATCAATGGCTATAGTAGCATCATACATCTATAGGCATCATGTGCAGAAGCAAGGTTAGCATAGGTCACAGAGAGATAGGTACCAGAGCCTCCTTGCTCGATCTTCTCGGTCTCAGATGGGCTTGTTTGCTTGAATAAGGGTAATTGATTTGAATTATGTTTTCGTCTTAAATAAATCCCGCCTTACCAAACCCTATCTCCTCAAAGTGTATGGGTGAAAGAGAAGGTTATTTGTACATTCTCATATTGAGTAGAGTAGATATAAAAAATGAGTAATAATTATTTGAATTAAAGGGTTTTAATATCTGATTTTTTTTATATTGAATTAAGAATAGATATTTACTCTTGGATTTTTTTATGAAGGGGTAATTTATTTTAGTAATTATCACTATAAAAATTATGAAACTTAGGTGGAAATATGGGAAAATAACCCATACATGAATTGATAATTAATATTAAGGTCTAACCAATGTCAAGGGATATGAGGGCCCTAAATGACACTTCTTAGGATCAATCATTTAGGGGGTCCTTAGCATCAGAGTTGGATAAGGAAACCATTAGGAGGATTTTTGTAGTAAGGATGGGTAGAGAGGCCTTAACCAACACATCACTCATTTGTAAGGCTTCCTTGAATGCCTCCAAGTTGTAGGATATAGGTGCCATGAGTAGGTTTTGTTCCCTAGAAATGGGTCTTAACACCTAAAAATGGTTAAGGGGGGGAGTAAAGGACTTAAGCCATAATTGAACCTTCTTAAGCTCATGTGCCATGAAAAACACCTAGACCATCACCTTTTATATGTTTTGCATACTATATACATATGGTTCTCGGGGCCTCGACCATGGTTGTGGTAGGGAAACAAGTCTCAATCCCTTAACCTACATGGTCAAGGGAGGGAAACAACAACTCAAGCCCCAAACATATCAAATCTAGCTCAAGCACCATGAACAAGTCCTCAGGTCACCACACAACACCATTGATGGGTGAACAAGTTGTCATCAAGAACCTTGAACAAGTCCTCAAACCAACACAACAGAACTTAATTGGCCTTTAAGAGGGATATAGGCATCATGATTAGGTTTTGTACATTGAAAATGGGTGTAGATGCATAAACATGGTAAGTTGGAAACAATGGCCTAAAGCCCTAACTAAACCTTCTCGAGCTCAACCACCATCGACAACACCTAAAAACCATGACATGAGTCCTCTCTAGGGATTCTTTGGCATCCAAATTGAATATGGATGACATTATGAGCTCTTCTTGATCATTATGGATGGGTCTTAGGTTCATGACTATAGTTTATGAAAGGAAACAAAAGACCCTAAACCTTGCTTCTCAAGCTCAAGAACCATAGACAAGTAGTCAAACCACCACATATAACCTATGTAACATATCATTCACCTCAAAGTGGAATTTGGGCCACATGAATAATTTATTTTTGAACCAAGAATGGATCTCAAGGTCTAACCAAGGTCAAGGGAGGGAAACAAGGGACTTGTTCCCTAAGTTAACATTCTTAGGCTTAACTTCTATGAACAACAACTACAACCCACACAACTTCTCAGGATATAGTGTTGGACAAGTCCTTGAGCCATCACGTAGGAACCTTGTAGGTTATGTTTGGAATATTTGAGGGATACAAATACCATGATTAAACCAAAACATGTGCCCTAAATAAAAATGTATCAGATCCCCCATTAGGAATGGTTGTCAAGGTTGTAGTTGGTCTTCTTTATAATCGAAAGCAGGATATAATAGTTCCATGAGTAGGTTTTGTACAATAGAAATGGGTCTTGAGGGATTAACATGCAGGTTAAGGGGGAAAGAAGGGTCTTAAGCCCTAACTGAACCTCTTGATCTCAAGTGCCATGGTTAGGTCGAGAGGAAAAAACTTGGACCTTATTCCCTAAACATCATTTCTTAGGATCAATCACCATGAACAACACCTGCAAATTACCATAACACAATCCCTATCAGCTAAAGGTTTTTTATCATTAGATTTGGAATCTATGGACTCCATTAGGAGGTTTTGTGAACTGAGTATATATCATAGGATCTTGACCATGGTTGAGGAATGAAAACAAGTGCCTCAAGATATTGTTGAATATTCTTGAGATCAAGAGCCTTGAATGACTAGCGCTTGAGCCAACACATGAGTCCTTTGTATGGGTTGTTTGCAAGCCTATGAGTGTGTTATATGAGTTAAGAATTAACACTTATGCATGTTGGAGGTAAGGGGTTACAGGGGTTAAGTTATAGAGGATAGTGGTTATGAATTATAAGGGTATAAAAGGTTATACAAGTGATGGGATATATTAGGGTTTATAGAGGTTAGGTGTGATTGAGTTATAATGCGTAGGTGTTAAAGGTTACAATGTTAGGAAGTAGGTTATATAAAGAGTTAGACATTATTGGAGTTATATTAGGGGTTATGGATGATAGTGGTTCTAAGAGTTAGTGATTATATGGTTAGCAGTTTTAGAATTTAGATATTAATTAAGTATTAGATGTTATAGGAGTTAGGGGTTAAATGAATTATTAAAGGGGTTAGGTGTTATAAGGTTTAAGAGATATGATATGCCCCAAAAATTTATCTTATGTGATAGAAAACAACAATTTTGGGGGGTTTATAAATATTCCATACATTCTACATGTTGTTCCAGAGTCTGTACTTAAGGCTTAGAAGTACAGTGTCTAGGCATCCGAAAGTGGGTAAAGGGTGGAGAAGAGAGAAACGTCAACCTTCAGCAAAGGAAACTAGGGAAGATTTCTACATTGGCATTGTCTAGCTTCCAAATGTTCCTGGATGGTTATATCCTATTCAATCACGGCCCATGAACGTTTGAGTTCAACTCGGGTAGTAGCTATTTTAAGAATAGTATCGAAAAGGTTTAAGGCAATGTGTGTTTGATTTGATAATCCGGGTTTGATATTGGGCTGTTTTGGTACAGGGACAGTCATGGAGGAACAATAAAATAAGAAAAACTTCAGAGAGAAATTAAGTGCTGTCTCAATTTGGTCGTATAAAAGAGAATTTACGGTTTCAGAAATAAAACAGGGTGCAAATCAAAGGCTCTTTCCCGTAACTGAGTTATATCTTAATAAAAAGTATGAGGTCGGAGAAAAACATTTAGCTGTCTATCGAATAAGGCTCCTATCAAGGGAGAATCTCACGTATAAACAGAAGAGGTAAACTATAAGGAAATAACCTGATGAAGCATAAAATATATATAGAATTCTGAAAGTGTTGACTAGTCTTACACATGCTGATAGCTGGTACAGAGGAAAAACAATAAACAATTATAGAAAACCAAAATTCATTCGTTATAGTAGTGGTCTTAATAAATTATAATGAAGCATTCATCAGTTATGAATATGAAATGAAATGAAATATGAGATACAGGAAAACAAACTCATAACACAGTCGTGACAGAATTGAGAATCTTCAGATTTGCTTTGTATTAACTCTCAAAATGTAAAAACTCCGTTACAATTGACACAAAAAGGTCCAGCCCTTGTACTTTCTTTCTATGGTATATTTATACAGTTTTACAAAAACATGGAATCTCAATCGTTACAAAATTTTTCAGTTATGATAGGGAGGAGGGAAATTGCTCCATTTCTTCTTCTCTGTCTTCACTTGGTGCCAGAAGCTTGTCCTCGCGCGTGCTCGGTACAGGTGGCACATCTTTCAACCAACCGAGATATCAACCTTGATGGTTCTGCTTGACAGTTGGCCTCAAAAGAGTAAGAATCTCGGGCTAATTGCGACATCTTGTCTTCCATCTGTCTGTCTATGATGTTGATAGCGCATAATTGTACGCTCAGTTTAATCATACATTTGTCTATTTGGACTATGTCTGCCATAGTCACTTGTGAGATCTCGATCGAATCTTTTTCCTCTTTTTCCTTTAAATCAAGCGAGATTTTTGCCATATTCATTTGAATCAATGCCTCAACACTACCTTCACTATCAATGCCTAGTAGATTACCATTTATAGAACTAAAGGCCTCTTCTAAGGAATTTGTTACCCTTTTGGATTGCAGCTTGCTTTCCGAGATGCTGTGCTCCCATTCTTTCAATAGAATGTTTCCTTTGGTCTGCTCCAAAATGGTGAACCTGGGAGTACTTCCTGAATCCCTGCTGTTTGTGGCTATCATAGCCTCTTGGAAGGCGACCCGTGCTGCTCCAGCTTCCCTTTCTCTAGAAGATAAGTTATCTGAAACATAGTTGACTAGCAAACAGTTGTCCCAGATCGCTTCTATCTTGGCAAGTAAATTTCGTTGGGCCGCAAAGACTCTACTCCGAATCTCCATCGCCTGGAATTGGAACATCCCAATATTTATCACTTTGCTTTCGGCGATATCCACCCTATCCTGTAGCTATTCGATCAAATCCTTTTGCTGGCTGGCTTGCATCTGACCATCCTGGACCACCAACTGTGTTTGCTCGAGCTTAGTCTTGAGTAGCTCTATCTCATTTTTATCAGCCAACCTGGCCTGCTCTATTCCTACGCTCGCCTGGTCTTTTGCAGTCTCTGTTGCTGTGGCTAGTCTGGCTTCAAGGGTCTTGATGAGGAAATTTTTCCGTTTAAGCTGGTTTTTCAAAAGCCCGACTGAAAATTGATTCGCCGAGGTATATGCTCCTAATGTCCCTGCTATTTCAGTCATGAATTGTTCATTCTTCTTGTCCTTCCCATCAGTTATGACTTTGTATTTCTTGGCTGTCGACTCCCCTTCTTGATAAAATTCTCTCTTTACCACTGCTTTTCTCTTCTTATCGAAGAAAAACTCATTTGGGGGGAGCTCTTCCACCCTTATAGGCCTCAACTCTTCATTGAAGATCCACCCTGTGTCAATATTTCCCTGAGTCGATTGCAAAGGGGTAACCGATGTGATAGGATCTATGATTTGTTTTGTTGATGGTCTCAGAGTAGTAACTAGACTCTTCTTCTTCGGCAGGTCGGGAGTCTTTATCTCTGCTTTGAATTTTTAGTTTTCTCTCCCTCGTCCTGGTGTTTTTCTTGATCGGGAGTCGCATCCTTAGAGCCTTCGACATCTTTTTGTTTCACCTTCGCCGTACTTGGACTCTCACCCCGCAACGCTGCGGGAAAGAAACTGCGTCGATGTTCTTGGAACTTCAGAACATTGGCTCTCTCCTCGGGTGCCAAGGTTTGTATCTGAGCTAGAATCTCGGCATAGGACCTTGCACCTCGAAAAATGTCATCCGAGGGTGAATTCTCGTGCTCAAATATCTTGAGCCCGCAACTGGCCATATGATTGCTCACAACCCTTTGTGGATTGTGCTTCTTGTATTCAATGATGACCAAATTTAGGTCTTCCATGGCTACTGCCTCAGCTTTGGCATGCCCAAAATCTAATAAAGAATATGAATTTAAATGAACAGGAAAAGGTGGCCATACCTTCTTTGAGTATCCCTTAAGCTCCTTGCTTATACCACCGATTACTGTTTGTCTAGCAACCTCACGACAAGCCAGCTTGTCGGGAATGAACAATGGCAATGCATGTCGGGGAACATAAGCCCCGAAAACTCTGAGATACGAAAATTCGGCTTCTACATACCAGTTGGCTATACTGCTCAGATTTGTCACTATACTGTCCGAGATCCTGGGTGGCAGGTGACTGAAAATAGCGACATGCAGAGGCACCATCACCCAGTTGAAGATTTCATATACAAAATTTTCCACTTTGTTTTCCCACAATTTCACATGATAAACGTGGATAGGCTCGTCTTCTACTGGGGTCCAACTCCAGCTCATTAAGGGAAATGGTGCTAAAAAACACACGACATCCATAATGTATGCAGACATGAAAAATTAAGATGCCTTTCTACTCTCTTTCTGCGCCCGATACTTTGTGACCCGACTGGTCAAGCTATCAGAAAATTTTTTCGCCCAGTCGAAGTAACTACCTTCAGTGACCTAAAACATTAGAGGCACCCATGGAAGAAACAAATGTGAGGTGTCCTCTCTCCCGTATAACCTGCATGTCATCATAGCTACATACTTGTACTGCGGTTCTAAGGAATCCATTGAATATATGTTGTGGCTGTCAGCCCTGAACTTCGCGGCGTGTGAAACCCAATCTTTTATTAAGCTAGACATGGTTTTATCATACTGTACACATTCCTTCTGTTTGAACTTGTCCAATAATTTGGTGCCATATGTATAGTCGGACATTGTGGGCAGCTTTTACATGGCTTGCAAATGTTCAGGCCTGAAAGTCCCGATGGTGACCTTCTGCTCATTCATGATGGTTCTGGTTGGTATGTCCACATGGTCTAATGCCCATTGGACCATGTCATAATATGGAAGCAATCGTGGCCTGGCTGCTACTTTATGCATTCCAGATTGAATGACGATCTTATACTTGGTGGTTATGTCATCATTTTCATTGTCGTTGGAGTCATCGGAATAATCCACCAATTCGGCCTGCAGAACATTAGAAACGAATGATCAATTCGGGACCGAGTCGATACTTCAAGGTGAAGTATCAATGACATTGTCCGAACCTTGTCCCAAAACCTCTACATTGGCCTTGGATGCTTTTCGCGGGGCCATGCCTGGAGATTCTTCTTTACCTCTTCTACGATAAAAATACATATACATATAGAAGTTAACTCACTGAGAAAATGTGCTCTGCGTAATATGAAAATGCATTTTTTATAATGAACCACAACTCTTATATATATTCAAAAACTCTGTACCTTTCAGAACAGGTCTGTCAAATCATGTTTAGAAATAAATTTTGCCATAAAAATACGATCTTTATTCGTTGATTTGCCCTATTTCCTAATTAATGCCATAATTTTTGGCAGTTTGAAATGTCAGTTGGCGCATGGAAGGAATAAGGCTACCTCGTAAAATGTGCAAGCATCAAAACACGGGATATATTGATTTAGCTTAATTAATCCGGTTTTACCAATGTTAATTTATTTTTCAATACTCGTTGTATCGGAATTTTTTCTTTAACTCTTTGAACCTCTAACCCCCGAATTTGCGATGATCAATTTTGGGTAACAAAACCACAATTGTGATTAGGCGCTTAATTGACTTCGTAATTACTTATATTTTCCATATCGCGACTCAGAGCTTCGAAGGTAAGTTTCCGGGAAGTTTGCATGCCGAGCTGCAAAACCGTGAGATCATGATAATATGACTTAATTAAAAGGGAAGATAAACTAGGATTAAGTGAATAATTAATTATGTTCACATCCTTATCATGATTTCGCGAATCGGGGCTTAGACAGTGTAACTTTTAAAAGAGAAAACGCCGAGTGGCGAATTTCCGACAGAAGGTTACCATGGTTTAGCTTTTACTTTTAACCTTGACACGGGTTACTAAAATAAGGACTTCGTGTTCTCGGCTATCGGGGCTATGACAATAAAATTTTGGATTTGGTGAACGTCTAGGTGCGAAAACCCGATGACGTTTAATCATGGTTTAGGAAAACTTTACTCCCGTTACTGCCCTGGGTGAAAAATTAAAACGATTTCACCATTTTGTTGCTCGGGACGTGTGAACTACGTGATTTATAGCATCTGACCTATGAGATCCCGAGGTAGACCAAAAAGAGGAAACATTTTTACGAAAGGTAGGACTCGCCTCGAGAGTACAATAATCATCGTTGTTTGCGTGATAAAGTTTCAAAGACTTTGAAACCACAGACAAAAAATACAAAAACCATCTTTCGATTTCGAGCATTGAAAATGAAATTTGTGACGGGCTAGAAAAAACAAAGGCGGCTCCAACACTACACTTAATAAAAATTCTTTAATATGGAACACATGTTGTTCCCTAACCTTGGAATAGATAGTGAGATTGACTTGATAATCAACCATCCTCTTGCCAATCAAATCATGGTAGGAATGATCCATGGCCCTTTGAAATGTTGCACCATTATTCATCAACTTGAATGACATTCAAACATAAGCATAAGTCCCCTACAGGGTTGTGAAAGGTGTCTTAAGGTAATCCCTTAATTCATCTACCAAAAATTGATTATAGCCTAATAAATAATCAATCATAGACATCAATACTAATCTCGTAACCTACTATGTAACATGTCCATATTTAGAAGTGGGTGATTATCCTTTAGTAATGCTTGATTTGAGTCATATAATTCAACACATAGATATATTTACCCATTCTGCTTTAGTACCAGGCCTACATGATTGGCCACCCATTTTGAATATCTAATTGGTACTTTAATCCCTATTTCCATTAACTTCTACAACTTAATTTTAATGACGAGCTTTAATTTTGGATTTATCACCCTCAATTTCTATCTAATGGGTGTTCTTCTTTCAATTTTATGGTATGATGTATAATGGTCCTATTATAATGACTCTTCTTTCTCTAGAAGGAATCTCAAAAACTACTCCTTCTATGGTTCCACATTTCAAACAAGATCCATCAAATGACATCCTACATGATCCCTCACAAGGGGAGTAAACATTGGGAAGTATATACGCATCTATCATTGTTCCTTTTAAATTTTGAGTCTAGAAACCCTCCCATATTGTTAAAGCATGTGAATAGTCTATCCATGTCAAATTTCAGTGCATACAGAAACAGTTTGAAAAATTTCAACGTTGGCCCCATTCGTAGGTCACATTTTCCCATGTCTAGTCCTATTACAATGTCTTTTTGTTGTTCCTTTTAAAATTCGTTCGACAATACACACGTTCCCACATATAGTACTGCAAGGATGTATTTTTATTGTGTTGATGAAACAATGAATGAAAAAAGAGGGATTTTTCATCACAACTATGACAAACATACATTACTGTATAATATACATTGTAGAACCTGAAAGAAAAATGAAGAAAGGCTGATGCAAACTTAAAACTTATGTCAACCAATTTGTGCACTAATTTGAAAGAAATATAAAGTTTATGGTTTACATGTTGAATTGATGATGGAAACAAGTGGGTGTGTGAGTCAAATTTGAGTCCAGAAACCCTCCCATATCATTAAGGCATGCGAGTAGTCTATCCATGTCAAATTTCAGTGCATACAGAAACAGTTTGAAAAATTTTCAACATTGGTCCCATTCGCAAGTTACTACTGCCCATGTCTAGTCCTATTATAATGTCTTTTCATTATTCCTTTTAAAATTCATTCGATAGTACACATGTTTCTGCATCTAGTACTGCAAGGACATATTTTATTGTTTTGATTAAACCATGAATGAAAAAAGATGGATTTTTCATCACAACTATGACACACTTACATTAATGTATAATATATAATGTATAACTTGAAAGAAAAATGAATAAAGACTGATGCTAACTTAAAAATTGTGTCAATCAATTTGTGTAGTAATTTGAAAGAAATATAGGGTTTATGGTTTACATGATGAATTGATGATGGAAACAAGTGGGTGTGTGAGTCAACGTTGAGTCTAGAAACCCTCCCATATCATTAATGCATGTGAATAGTCTATCCATGTCAAATTTCAGTGCATACAGAAATAGTTTGAAAATTTTTCAACGTTGGCCCCATTCATGGGTCATTGTTTCCCATGTCTAGTCCTAGTACAATGTCTTTGCATTGTTCCTTTTAAAATTTGTTCGATAGTAAACACATTCCCACATCTAGTATTGCAAGGACATATTTTTATTTTGTTGATTAAACAATGAACAAAAAAAGAGGGATTTTTCATCACAACTATGACACACATACATTAATGTATAATATAAAATTTAGAACCTGAAAGAAAAATAAAGAAAGGTTGACGGAAACTTAAAAATGGTGTCAACTAATTTGTGCACTATTTTGAAAGAAATATAGGGTTTATGGTTTACATGATGAATTGATGATGGAAACAAGAGGTTGTGTGAGTCACATTTGAGTCCAGAAACCCACCCTCCCATATCGTTAAGGCATGTAAATAGTCTATCCATGTCAAATTTCAGTGCATACAGAAATAGTTTGAAAAAATTTCAACGTTGGACCCATTCACAGGTCACCATTTCCCATGTCTAGTCCTAGTACAATGTCTTTTCGTTGTTCCTTTTAAAATTTGTTTGATAGTACACATGTTCTCGCATATATTACTGCAAGGACATATTTTTATTGTGTTGATTAAACAATGAATGCAAAAGAGGGTTTTTTCATAATAAATATGAAACACATGCATTTATGTATAATATACAATGTATAACCTAAAAGAAAAATGAAGAAAGGTTGATGCAAACTTAAAACTCATGTCAACCAATTTGTGCTTTAATTTGAAAGAAATATAGGGTTTATGGGTTACATGATGAATTGATGATGGAAACAAGTGGGTGTGTGAGTCAAATTTGAGTCCATAAACCCTCCCATATCGTTAAGGTATTTGAATATTATCCATGTCAAATTTCAGTGCATACAGAAACAATTTGAAAAAATTTCAAAGTTGGCCCCATTCACATGTCATTATTTCCCATGTCTAGTCCTAGTACATTGTTTTTTTGTGATTCCTTTTAAAATTCCTTTGACAGTACACGTGTTCCCACATTTAGTACTACAATGACATATTTTTATTGTGTTGATTAAACAATGAATGAAAAAGATGGATTTTTCATCACAACTATGACACATGTACATTAATGTATAATATACAATGTAGAACCTGAAATAAAAATGAAGAAAGGCTGATGCAAACTTAAAACTTGTGTCAACAAATTTGTGCACCAATTTGAAACAAATATAGGATTTATGGTTTACATGATGAATTGATGATGGAAACAAGTGGGTGTGTGAGTCTGGAAACCCTCCCATATCATTAAGGCATGTGAATAGTCTATCGATGTCAAATTTTAGTGCATACAGAAACAATTTGAAAAAATTTCAACGTTGGCCCCATTCACAAGTCACTATTGTCCACGTCTATTCCTAGTACAATGTCTTTTCATTATTCCTTTTAAAATTCGTTCGACAGTACACATGTTCCCGCATCTAGTACTGCGAGGACATATTTTTATTTTGTTGATTAAACAATGAACGAAAAAAGAGGGATTTTTCATCACAACTATGACACACATACATTAATGTATAATATAAAATGTAGAACCTGAAAGAAAAATGAAGAAAGGCTGATGCAAACTTAAAACGTGTGTCAAACAATTTGCGCACTAATTTGGAAGAAATATAGGGTTTATGGTTCACATGATGAATTGATGATGGAAACAAGTGGGTGTGTGAGTCAAATTTGATTCCAGAAACCCTCACATATCGTTAAGGCATGTGAATAGTCTATCCATGTCAAATTTCAGTGCATACAGAAACAATTTGAAAAAATTTCAACATTGACCCCACTCGCAGGTCACTGTTGCCCATGTCTAGTTCTAGTATAATGTCTTTTCATTGTTCCTTTTAAAATATGTTCGAAAGTACACACATTCCTGCATCTAGTATTGCAAGGACACATTTTTATTGTGTTGATTAAACAAGGAACGAAAAAAGAGGGATTTTTCATCACAACTATGACACACATACATTAATGTATAATATACAATGTAGAACCTTAAATAAAAATGAAGAAAGGATAATGCAAACTTAAAACTTGTGTCAACCAATTTGTTCACTAATTTGAAAGAAATATAGGGTTTATGGTTTACATGATGAATTGATTATGGAAGAAAGTGGGTGTGTGAGTCAAATTTGAGTCCAAAAACCCTCCCATATCGTTAAGGCATGTGAATAGTCTATCCATGTCAAATTTCAATGCATACATAAACAATTTGAAAAGATTTCAATGTTGGCCCCATTCACAGGTCACTGTTGCCATGTCTAGTCCTATTATAATGTCTTTTTGTCACTTCTTTTAAAATTCATTCGACAGTACACGTTCCCACATCTATTACTGCAAGGACATATTTTTATTGTGTTGATTAAACAATGAATGAAAAAATAGGGTTTTTTCATCACAACTATTGTTGGATTACTGAGAGGGGGGGTGAATCAATAATAGAGCAATTTAATCCTTTTTCTCCATAAAATGCAAGTGGTATATCAATGTAGAATTATCATCCAATAGTTGCAGAGTAAATAAACAATGAACAAATGAGCAATCACGCACATACACAGTACACCAGTGTTTTACGAGGAAACCCAGAGTGGGAGAAAACCACATAATGTTTTTTATTATATGTATTTAAGAATTACATTCATTGGAAGCACCAACTTCCTTTATTTTTCAGATGCAACTGGAAGGAGGCTCCAAACCCCTAGTTTCTTAGGCTACAACCTAAGGGAAGCTCCAACTCCCCAATTCTTTGGCTACAACTAGAAGGAGGCTACAACCCCCTTATGTTCTCTAGCTACAACCGAAAGGTGGCTACAACCACTTGTCCTTGCCCCATCCAAACACCCTGACGTAGAAGTAGAATTATGGAACCACTGTCACACTATCACTGTGAGATATATTGTTGTAAACTTGCACCAAAAAACCTGTACCAATAACCTGAACCATGCATCAACGATGCATCAACCTGTACCTCAACCTGTAATCAACTTGTACCATAAACAAGGGCATCAACCATGCACCAACCTGTACCAAACAACCTATAATCAACCTGTACCATAAACAAGTGCATTACCATGCACCAACCTGTACCTCAACCTGTACCATGAACAAGGGCATCAACCATGCACCAAACCTGTACAAATAACATGTCACAACAACCTGTCCAAACAACCTATAACAACAACCTGTCTCATCAATATTATCAACCAAATCATATATACTCACCAAGATCAATAAGCAAGACAACTCTCAAATATGTGCATCAGCCAAGCATAACACAACAACTCATAATCATCACCAAGATCAATATGTGCTTCTAATAATATACCAATACAAGTATGTTACATCATCTATAAACCATGTGTCAAAAATACTACTAACAAGTGCCTCCAATCATGTACCAAGTATGTACTAATCATGTATCAACTACTCATCACCTGTGACTCATCAAGATGTACCAACATCATCAATTATACACCTCATGTATGTGCCAACTCATCAACTACTTGTCTCAACCATGTACCCAACATGTACCTCAACCAAAAGCCCTCATCAATTTCATCATCCAAATCTACTTTGTAACTTTGTAATAGACCTGGTGTATATGATCACATACCTGCAAACCTTCCTTAACTTTAACAACAAGATACTAGCATTTTCATCAAACTTTACTTTAGTCTCACATGACTAGTTTTGGATTAGTCAACAACCCTAACTTGAAATAATCATAACTATCTACATGTAATGAATAAAGATATGAAAATAGTCCACAATTTTCTTTAGTTTGTTTTATGCAATTCCTCTAGGTGTCACTACTTGGAACCTCTCATAAAAGGATTTATATCAAAAATGGCATACCTTGTTGAATTTTGGCTTATTCTAGAGAGCGAAATTGTAGAGCGTGCTCCGCACAGAATATTTGTTGTATGGATCTGAAAATTGTACACTAAATACTAAATAATGTACTCTAACCAACACATTTGGTATTATGGAATTTGGATCTGTTATGAAGAATTTATGACATTTTTACCCGAACCACCTATTTTAGACTAGTTTCAGGACTAGCCACAAACCATATTTTCCACAGAGTGTAAGTCCAAAAATACAACGACCCACAAGATGAAATTTGTACCACAACTACTTGGATATCTTTCATCAATGGCCTCCCAATTTCATGATCTGAATCATTCTATAAAAAACGTTATTTCAAAAATGGTGAGATGACTTGTAAATAACATACCTTAGAAAGCATCATCAAAATAATTTATTCTCCCTTGAATTTCGGCCTTCTTTACTTCAACTTCCCTTTGAAATTAGGATTAGATATCCTTTTGTTACCTTAGTAAACTGTAGATATTCAATATTCTCAAGTGTTATTAAAATGAGAGAGACTTGCCTCTTATTTGTACTTTCATGTAGCTTCCTCAAGGGGTTGCCTTTTAACCATCTTAACCCAATTTCCTTATTTTAGGGTTAACCAACTTCTAACCACTTGTTCAATTAGTAACGTATCCATTAAATTTATTATTTAAATAATTTATTTTGTATCCACTTTGACTTATAGTACACTCATCACTTCACTTTACCTCAAGGGGTTACCTTCTAACCATCTTAAACCACTTCCCTTATTTTAGGGCTAACCCACTTGTCCACTTAGTAATTTCTAATTTATTATTTAAATAATTTATTTTGTATTCACTTTGAATTGTAGTATACTCATCACTTAACTTTATTATTTACCTTCTAAAATCTCTTAAACCACTTTGACCTTTTGGGGCTTCTAGATGACTCGTGAGGGTTCTCCAACTTCACATGGCCATAACTCTCTAACCGTGAGGAGTTATGTGATGTTCCACATACCATCGGAAATGGAATGACATGTACTATCAATATAGAATAGTATTACCTAAAAATATATCAAAACTCATACCATTATCCATCAAACAAACTTGGTTCCATTACCCAAACCTGGGTTCTCCAACTTCACATGGCCATAACTCTCTAATCATGAGGAGTTATGCGACGTTACACATACCACCGAAAATGGAATGACATGTACTACCCATATAGAATAGTCTTACATTCAAATATATTAAAACTCATACCATTATACATCAAACAAACTTGGGTCCATTACCCAAACTTTTGTGCTACGGGAATTCGCTACCAGACTTTTCCCAAGGGTTGACATTAATCACTAAGGATTGAAATCAATATAAAATATCACTCTCCAATGGCTTACATAAATGACAAACAAAAATACATACCAAATGTCCATCAACCTAATCCATCTGTCTGACAATCTCCCCTTTTGGCATTGATGGCAACACTTAGCCGTGATAACATTCATGCTTATACTCCTCATTGATGTTTCTATCTCTCCCCCTTTGACATAAATGGAAAAGGGTATCTTCCTTTGGGTCTGCTCGCCTTGACTGAACTCTCCTTGGGCTTCTCCCCCTATATACATGCCTATGTGCTCTCTCTCCAAGCATTTCTATCCTGCATCTAATAAATCTCTCCCCCTTTGTCATCAATGGAAAAGGTATATTTCCATCCGGGGCTACTCTCCCTAACTAAACTGTCCTTGGGGATACTCCCCCTGACTGAACTCTTCCTGAAACTAACCTCCCAACCTGAAATTTCCTCTTTATGGTGCTTCCTCGTCTAAATATAAGACATATAAGATAAGCATTCAAAAGCATTCATTTTGGAGTAGAAATTAATCTGAGTCTCTCGCGAAAATACTCAAAGGATTCCCTTGGAAGTGGTTTTGTAAAGATGTCTACCACTTGTTCTTTTGTGCCCACCTATTCAACTATGATGTTCTTCTGTGCAACCTATTCCCATAGAAAATGATACTTTATTGGAATGTGCTTCTTCTTGGAGTGCATCAATGGGTTCTTTGAGATAATAATGGTGCCTATATTATCACAATAGATTGGAATGGCCTCATCATACTCAACCTGTATATCTGTCAAAGTTTGTTTCATCCATAGAACCTAAGTACAACATCTTGCTGCTGCAATATACTCTGCTTCGGCTATAGATAAAGATACTGATGATTGTTTCTTTATTAGCCAATATACTAAACACTAACCTAAGTATAACATTTCTCCAATGGTGTTTCGTCGGTCATCAATGCAACCTGCCCAATCTGCATCTTTGTAGGAAATAAGTGATCTATCCTTTCCTTTTGGATACCATAATCCAAACTCTTATGTTCCTTTGAGATATCTGAAAATCCTCTTTACTGCTAAGATGTGATTCCTTTGGTGCTTCTTGAAATAGTGCCACCTATCCAACTTCCTACATAACATATGGTCTAGAAGTTGTCATATATAATAATCTACCAATCATTGACCTATATTTCCTCTGGTCTGTAGACTTTGAATCATCAACTTTTCTCAACTTGCAATTGGTTTTCATTGGAGTGGTAACTGGTTTGCAATCTTCCATTATGAACCTCTTTAACATTTCTCTTATATACTTAGTTTGAGAAATAAAAATTCCTTGGTTTATTTGACATATCTAAAGACCCAAAAAGAAGGATAGCTCTCCAAGTAATGACATTTCAAATTCATTCTGCATATCCTTTGCAAATTTCTTGCTTAACCTGTCATTAGTACTTCCAAAAACAATATCATCAACATAAATTTCAATTAATACAATACTAACTTGAGTTACCTTGATGTAGAGGTTGTTGTCTATGCCTCCTTTCATAGTTCATAGGGAGTTTTTTCATTGTTGTTTCTGAGCATTACTCTATTTTGAATGTGAATTGTTGTATGCACTGCATGTGTCCAAAAAATATCTATCAATTTGGAATCCATTAGCATTGTTCGAGACATTTCTTGTGTAATTATCATCCATTATGATAATGTTCCTTTGTCTTTGAACCACTCTTTGAACCAATCTATGAATCCATGCTCTCCTCCATATTGTCCAATACTCTACTTGCGCAACTGTCCATAATGCTAACCCATTTATCACTATACTATCATGAAGTCTTGATTAATCCATCAAATTGTACTTCTGTTAACTGACTGCTATGGATCTGTCTTCTCAAACTCTGCAATATGCTCAAAGGATGGTTCTTTGGTCTGTCACAGCTATCGCATAGAATCCCCATGTCTAATATTCATATTACCTGGGAGTCTCTAAGCCAGATGGCTCAGAACAATTCCTGCTCTGATGTGTATTCATCATCATCTTCATTGGTAGATTCATCATCTCTCTGAGCTCTAACTTATTTCTTTATGTCTGTGGATTCATCTTTCACTACAATGATTGAAAGTACAATCTCTTGAAGATGTTCCTTATTTACCTGTCCTTCTTTTCTTTCATTTATTTTCCAAACCTTTCTGTATCTGACATATTTCATTTTCTCTGTAAAATTTTCTTTACCTCATTTTATTTCTAATATTGCGATCTCTGGGACCTGGTCTTTGTTCACCCGTTATTCTTGTTTTCTTATCCATACTTTCTTATATCGGATATCAATGTCCTCTTTCATGGAAGTATCGATCATGATTCTACAATCACTAGCTATGTGTCCATAGTTATGACATTTGTAACATTCAATGTTACGTGGGGCCACATATGAACTTCTTTCTTGAATATTTCTTTTATAATCCCTGCAATCTGCAACCTTATGTCCAAAATTAGTACAATAAAAACAATGACCATAAAAGAAATTTGCATACCTGGGAGTGAATGATCTTCTTTGTGGTGTAGTCCTTCTGAATTTATGCCTTGACTGATCATGATCATGATTGAATATTATTTTTGGCTTGAACATGAATGGTCTTCTTGAAGATGTATCTTCAATAGTTTTCTTAGATTCAGGTTGACCATGATTCCTTCCTTTGATTACTTCTGCATAACTCTTTCTATTTTTTGCATTATTCTTTTCTAACAACCTTGAGTGCTTCTCTTCATTCTCTATAAATGATGTGGATGTTTCTGTCTCTTCAACGTTCTTGTTGAGCTTGACAATTTTACTTCTCAATGTGACAACTTCTTCTTCAAGCTTCTCAACCTCTTCTTATTTCTTCATTATTTGAGACTTCATGACTTCTTTTGTTCTTTTCTCTTCTCTAAGATGAATTTTTAATGTGATTATTTATTCTTCAAGTCCTTTCTCTTCTTGACCAAACTCTACCTCAAGCTGGTTTAGATCGTTAGTTCTTTCCTTAAGATGATATGTTAATATCTTCTCTCTCATTTTTTCTTCTTCCTTCTGTGCTTCTATGTTGACTTCCAAATATTGATTTTGATATTCAAGATTTTCTTCGATCTTTCTAGATTCTTCTAGCTGAGTTCTTAAGTTCTCGATGACCTATTGGGATTCTTCAAAAATGTGAACACTTTCCTTTTGTTTCATCAATTCTTTCTTGAGTGACTTGTTTTCTTCTCTTAGTTCATCTAAAGCACTAATCAATTATCCTTCATAATTGTCTTCCTTTTCAATAAGTTTTTCTGTCTCATTTCCTTCATGGCATTTTATTTCAAGATGTTCGTGTTTTTCACAATTAAAGAAAAACATCATACCTCTGGTGATTATGTACTCTTCATCTTCTGAATATGTTTGACATGGTGAACATAATTTTTATTGATATGTATCTGCATCTTCTTTGGAATTTTCTGAATCTGCAATGGGTGAAGAATATATGTCATGTAACGTATCCCAAAGTTCTTTGGCTGATGAACATTTACCAACATTTTCTCTTACTGGATTAGGTAATCCTTCCTAGATGAAATCCATTGCTATTTTTTTATTCTTCTTCAATTCCTTCTGGGCTGTAGTCTTTTCCCTTTTGGAACTATCATATCCTATAACAACTGATAGCCAAATATAATGTCCCTGTGCCTGTAAAAATACGTTCGTCCGTCTTCTCCACATCTCATACTTAAAGCCATTCTGACCATTAAAAATTGGTAGTAAATTCTCAGAATAATCCATGATCTCCTTCCAGTGATTAAACTGTTTCTTGAAGGAACTAGCTCTGATACCAATTGTTGGATTATTGAGAGGGGGGGTGAATCAATAATAGAGAAATTTAATCCTTTTTCACCATAAAATTCAAGTGTTATATCAATGTAGCATTATCATCCAATAGTTGCAGAGTAAATAAACAATGAACAAATGAGAAATCACACACATACATAGTACACCAGTGTTTTACGTGGAAACCCAAAGTGGGATAAAACCACATAATGTTTTTTCTTATATGTATTTAAGAATTACATTCATTGGAAGCACCAAATTCATTTGTTTTCCAGCTGCAATTGGAAGGAGGCTCCAACCCCCTAGTTTCTTAGGCTACAGCCTGAGGGAAGCTCCAACTCCCCAATTCTCTAGATACAACTAGAAGGAGGCTACAACCTCCTTTGTTCTCTATCTACAACCGGAAGGTGGCTACAACCACATGTTCTTGCCCCGTCCAACCACCCTGACATAGAAGTAGAATGATGGAACCATCACACTATCATTGTGAGATATATTGTTGTAAACCTATACCAATAAACCTGCACCAAAAAAAATGTACCAATAACCTGAACCATGCATCAACCATGCATCAACCTATACCTCAACCTGTAATCAACCTGTACCATAAAAAAGTGCATCAACCATGCACCAACCTATACCAAACAACTTGTAATCAACCTGTGACATAAACAAGTGCATCAACCATGCACCAACCTGTACCTCAATCTTTTCCATGAACAAGTGCATCAACCATGCACCAACCTGTACCTCAACCTTTACCATGAACAAGTGCATCAACCATGCACCAAACCTATACAAATAACATGTCAGAACACCTATCCAAACAACCTATCAGAACAACCTGTCTCATCAATCTTATCAACCAAATCAGATATAC
Source organism: Picea engelmannii (assembly GCA_009831015.1). NCBI lineage: Eukaryota > Viridiplantae > Streptophyta > Pinopsida > Pinales > Pinaceae > Picea > Picea engelmannii. The sequence goes on along the minus strand of ML778059.1, from coordinate 972,322 downwards.
TCACCAAGACAACTCTCAAAGATGTGCATCAACCAAGTATAACGCAACAACTCATAATCATCACCAAGATCAATATGTGTTTCTAATAATATACCAATACAAGTATGATAAATCATCCATAAAACATGTGTCAACAATACTACTAACAAGTACCTCCAACCATGTACCAAGTATGTACCAATTATGTATCAACTACTCATCAACTATGACTCATCAAGATGTACCAACATCATCAACTATACACCTCATGTATGTGCCAACTCATCAACTACTTGTCTCAACCATGTACCCAACA
>ML778059.1:913861-958610 GCA_009831015.1 Picea engelmannii | reverse complement strand
CATTCGGCTGAGCAAACAAATATTGGATCATTTGATTTGTCCCATAATATTCTTCCATGGGATCATTAACTTGATTTGTCCCATCATCTTCTTCCATGAGATCCTCATTTGCTTGATCATGTTCCTCAGCTTGTACAACATCAATTTTACTAGTACTACTTGGTGCAATATTCTGCAGAAAGTTAGAGGGCAACTCTAACTTTATAATTACAAACAATCATGAAAAATTAGTGTGTACTATAAAAAAATATTCAATATATATATATATATATATATATATATATATATATATATATATATATATATATATATATATATATATATATATATATATATATATATATAATTTTATATAAAATTGACAATATAAAAATAGATAATGAATATATAGCTAATTACCATGGGATGATATTCATTTGATCCCCCATCAATGTGCCCATATTTCCTACAATGTTTTGTAGCTGTTGCTATTAAAATTATTACGGGACGTGTAAGGAAGCATTTTTTGTAAGGGAAATAACATATACCATCACCCTTTTCACCCGCTTTACTTTTTTTCCCACCTCTAATATTTTGCGACATTCTTCTGCATAAAAATACCCTTTCTAAACCATCATTGTTATAGCAAGATTGTTCCAACATCTCTAATTTGCAAAATATTTATAGATATTTTTCTCGTCGCAAGAGAGACGAAAGTTGACCAAATCAATGTTGACTTTGTCAAACAATATAACAGTCAATGTTGACTTTGTCAAATAATGTAACGGTCAATGGTTATCGTCCCTCTTGCGACGATAACCAAAGGTCATCGTAAGAGCAACGACTGTCCACTATCTTCATGTTCGTCTCTCTTGTGACGAACGTTTGGGTTCGTCGCAAGAGAGACAATTCGGGTTTCATTTATAAAAAAAATAAAAAATTGAACTCTTTCTCTTGAATTTTGTGACGAAAGAGTACTTTCGTCGCAAGTAGTCGTTGCAAATTTTTCAATATGTAGTAGTGAGGACTCTTTTCCCATATACTAACTCATAGGGTGTGCATCATGTATTAGTCCTTCATGTGGTTCTGTAGGCCCATAAGGATTCTATAAGTCTATCAACCCAATCCTTGAGGTGTAATCTAACAGTTTTGTGATGATCTCCTCAAGGATCTTATTAGTCCCTTCCAACCTTCCATTTTCTTGTGGATGGTATGGTGTTTTTATTATGTGCTTTATCTTGGAGTTGTCCATGAAATATCTAACAAGTTGTGGTGTGAACTGATTTCCTCCATTGGTCACTATCTCTCATGGTATTTTTAACCTTACAAATATCTCTTCATGGAGAAAACCCACTACTTCATGTTAGGTTGTCTCCAGAAGTTGTTTTTCCTCCATCCATTTTGTAACATAGCCTATACAGACAAGGAATCTATAGGAGTGTCGATGGGAAGGGGTATTTATTGGTCTCACAAAATAAATAACCCATTTGTCAAAATGTTCTAACACCATATGTGGTTGTAATCACATTTCATCTTCTTGTATTGGTCTACCCATGTGTTGATAGTTGTCACACCTTTTCACATACTCTTTGGCGTATCTGAAAAGTGTGAGCCAATAATGCCCCTGGTGGAGTTCCTTGTACCCAGTTATTTTATCTGCAAAGTGGCCCCCAAATGGGCCATCATGGTCGTATTTTAATATCTCATGGACTTCATCCTCTTGTATAGATATTCTGGTAATCAAATCATGCCCGTTGTAGAAGAGGTGGCTCAATCCATGAAAATATTTCGCTTTTCCTTACTATACTTTGTTGTTCTTTGGGGGTCAAATAATGCATAAGTTTGCATGTAGCCAAAAATTTAGCAATGTCTACAAACCAAGGTCAATTAGTATACACTACAAAGAGATGTTAATATGGAAAACAATCTTCTATTGGAGGTTCATTCTCATTAGATGTTATTCTATAAAGGAAGTCAACAACTACATATTGTCTTTTTTCTGGTTTATATCTAGAATGGTAATATCAAATTATTGCAATAAAAGAAACCATCTAGTGACCCTACCATTGGTGATTGGTTTCTTCATTAAATATTTGATAGCAGCATGATCAGTGTGTAAGATTACATACTATCCAGTAATGTAGTGTCTAAACTTGTTTATTTCATGAATAACAACAAGAAACTCTTTTTCAGTTACCATATAGTTCAATTATGCATGCAAGATATTCTTACTAACATAGTAAATTGCATATGGGTCATTTCCTTCGAGTTGTTTGAGAACGTCTCCAACAACAGAGTCTGATGCATCTGTGGAAATGTGGAATGGGAGGGTCAAATCAGGCCCTTTTAGTACATGAGCTTCAGATACATTAACTTTCAATTCATCAAGCACATGCTGGCATGTCTTTGTCCATACAAAATTAGTGTCTTTGTTAAGTAAAGAGAATAATGGATGAGTAATACATGAAATGTTTTCAATGAATATACGGTAATAACTAGCATGTCCTATAAATATTCATACATGCTTTTGTGAAGTTGGAGTTGGGAAATTCAGTATTACCTTTATTGTTTTTGGATCGACTTGAATACCTTTCTTTGAGATGTGTGTTCCAGTATGATGCCATCAATTTCAATCATAAAAAAAAAAATTCATTACTGAGGGAAACATTTGAATCATTGAAAATATTAACATATTTTCCAGATTGGCTAATGCCTCATCAAATTCGTCCCCATATGTTGTGAAATCATCCATATATATTTCGAAGAAATCATGAACTAGATCATAGGATATATCTATAAAGACTCATTGAAAGGTGGCGGGGTTGTTGCATAACCCAAATGGTACAACACAGTAGGTGAATGTACCCTAAGGATAGCTGAACATTGTTTTCTCTTGGTCTTCAGGGGCGATTTGGATCTGGTTGTATCCAGTGAATCCATTGAGGAAAGAAAAATACTTCTTTCCTGCTAATGTGTCTAGGACCTAGTTGATAAATGGTAAGTGGAAGTGATATTTATGTTTTTATTTATTTATTTCTCTATAATATACAAAAATTCTCCATTTATCATTTTTCTTTGGTACCACGACAAAAGGGGAGACTCACTAGCTATCAAAAATGGGATAGATGAAGTTAGTTGTAAGTAGTTTCTATAACTCTTCTTTGACTATGTCTTTCATTGTCAGGTTCATCTGGCATTGGGGTTGAAGAACGAGTTTGGATCCTTCCTTAATATATATATGATGTGTACACAAGTCAGGATGGATTCCCTTCATGTCATAGTAATCCTAGGCGAAGAAATCATTATTCTTTTGCAGCACTTGAACCAATTGCTCCCTTTGTTGTTCGATTATTCCTCAGTTGATTTTCAAGGTTTTCCTCGGGTTGAATTCTATGGTTTCTATAAGGAATCCTTGATATTTTTATGGCGTGGGTTCATGTTATGTGGGTGAAATTCTTATTGAGGCTAAATAAACCTGAGTTTTTGGTTTCATAACATGCTCAAGAATATGTGTGTTTCCTGAGGAAGATGAAGAGGCTATAAAATTATTAATTTCATCATCCTATGTTTAATCTCTTATATATAGGTAATTATCTATGGAGAGGAATTTATGATATTCCTCTTCTTCATCACTCTCTTCTCCGTCAACCCAAAGTCGTGTTTCTAGATCTATGTTGGGTTTGGAAGGAGGGTAGAGGGTTAATTGTTTGGTGGATGTACTGTGGGAAATAGTCATGTTGCCTGATCGACAACCGATGTAGGCATCAACAGTAGCTAACCACGGACATCCCAGGATTAGAGGATACCCTCCTAGATAGGTTTTGGGTTGTAGGACCATGAAGTCAGTAGGATATTCCCATGAATCCACAAATATCACTACATCTTCTAAAATTCCCTCTAGTTTAATGGTTGATCTATCAACAAGTTGAAGGATGGTGGGGGTTCCCCTAAGGCCTGTAAAACCTAAGGCTTGCATGGTATCGCGTGCATAACGTTGATAATGGCCTCAAGGTTGATTAATGTGTTACTAATAAGTGTATTGTTGATCTGCACATTAACAACCAAACTGCCAAGGTCAAAGTATTTAGTTGTGAGAACTCCCCCCATCATTAGGTTTGATAGTTTTCCCATAACACGAACAATTTGGGGATCCTTCTATTTCTTATTGGGATTCCTCAAACAAAGTTCTCATACCAGTTTTGAATAAATAGGTATGTTCTTATTTTCTTAGAATAGTGGTATTTTGACACACACATTTGTTAGTTCTCTTAAGAAATCAAACATGGGTTGTGTAAAAGGTTTTTCTTGGTTTATCCTTTTAAGATAGGGTGGGTCTTGAAGTTTGGGGTGGGCATTCTAAGATTTTGAAGGTTCCTGAGATTGTTTTTGTTTTGATTCTTCATTTGGGACCTCCTCATTCAAATATCCTATTCTAATGCGAGGTTGGTCCTTGGTTAGACTCTTCTCAGATCTAAGGTGAATATCATTATAGTATAGGGAAAATATGGAGTAAGTAGGGTAGGTTGCAAGTCCATCAACTTGCACTGGTTGACCTAGACTTCCATTATTTGGGTTAGGTATGGGTTGTGTAGGTAGTTTTGGTCAAGGAGGGGTGGATATGGATGCCTGCATTTGGGGAGGAGGAATAAGTTTCATGTGTGGTTGTGACATAGGTTGTTGAGGTCCTCCCATGGTGGGATTTATCCATCCTTGTTTCCATAACTAGTTAGAAGGAGGAGCTACCCATTTTTCTATTGTCATACCCCATGGTTGAGAAACATATTTCATTGAAGAATTAGTCCAATATGAATTGAAATATTGAGATTGATCTTGGATCATACCTTGAGGTCTGGGATACCAAGGTCACTTTTGAGAGACGTAGCACAATTGTTTCGGCTCCTTAGATTTTTTATAGATGACCTTTAGTTCAGGAAATGATGGGAAATTATGAGTAGCATGATCCTAGTTTCATATTTTTCAGACCTTGATTTGATCCAACAGACACTCTCTCTTTGGGCACTTCGTTCTGCATATCGGGAAAAAGATAGCCAATGCATGTTCCATTTCTTCTTGCTTTGTCTTCATTTGTAGTGTATCCAGTTGGGAGCTCAGGGAACTAAGTATATTGGTCTTAAATTCTTATAACGTGTTTCCAATTTTTTCTCTCGTTACTCCACTTCCATTAGTCTTACCTATTCTTTCCAGTATATCTATTGTCCCTTTGCTTGTTTTAGATGTGCCTCTGGAGAATTTTCAGAAAATTTCCAAGATAATGTCATATTCTAACAGAGAAATTCTCCCACACCCATAAGGTTGAGGAGTTATATACAATCATCTTAGATTCCTCTTAGAAATAAGACACATTGCATTTCAGGAGCCAAGTCTCCTTGCTTTTCCCTATCTAGGTTATAGGTGAATCACTCGACGTAATCTTCCAAACTCTCATCTTTATGTTGCAATATCTTAAAGACTTCCTCTCTTCTTTCTTTATCCTTGCAGTAGTCTTGGTATTTGTCCAGAAATTTCTTCATCATTTGTTCCCATGACCAAATGCTATCCTTTCCAGACCCATGAACCATAGTAGTGCAAAAATTTTAAGTGTGGTGGGAAAAAGATTAAATTTGTGTGCGTCCTTCACGTAGTCGTAGCTTCTGCAAAATACATCAAAATTGAAGAGGAAGGTATCATGATCTTCTTTAGATAACCCATGAAAGTTTGGTAGAGATGAATGAGGGATTTTCTTCATGTTGGTCTCCTTGTCTATTTATTTGATTGGAAATATGAAAGTGGAGGGTTCCTCCTTGACAACCTTGTGATCCATTTATTTCTGAGGGTTGTTCTTTGTTTCTAAAGGTGCCTCAGAAAAAATGAATTCTTCAGAACTTGATATCGCTCATTGATCTGCTCCTATGAAAGATGAACCTTTGTGTACATATTCTCTTGTATAGTCTTGGATTCATATGGATATGCTTTAGAATTCTTCTTAGAAAGAGAACTTGTTGTAGGTGATAAGTAATTTGGTTGATTGGGCTCCTTTCACTCTTGTTGTAGGTGAAGCTATAGGGGTATCTCACTAAACAAATTTGTTCAAAGAACCCTTAAGAGAAAATATAGAAAAAATCACAAAGCTCTCTATTGTTTTCCCCAAATTTTTTAATGAGGATAAAAATAATAGATTAATGGAGACAATGCCATAAGAGGAACTAAAGGAGGTATTACATTCTTTTCATAGAGATAATATCCCCAAACCCAATTGATTGTCTATAGAGTTCTATATGTGGTTCTATGACCTTATAGAGGATGACATTTTAAGAGTGGTGGAAGAATCAAGATTGTTGGGGAACATTTTGGGGGTCATGAACTCAACATTTATAGCTTTGATTACAAAAAGGGGCTCTCCAAAATATTTAATGACTTTAGGCCAATATCTCTGTGCAATGTCCTTTACAAAATTATTTCAAAGCTTATAGCAAGGAGATTGAAATCGGTCTTGCTAGACTCTATCTCCATGGAACATTTTGGTTTTTTGAGGGGAAGACAAATCGATGATATTGTGTGGTGGCACAAGAGGGTTTACACTCCATAAATACAAGGAAATTTTTAGTGTTTGCGATCAAATTGCATTTATCGAAAGAAAACAAGTCATGGTTCTACACAATACTAATGTTAATTCATGTGGGTTGTGCTTTCCCATGGTCAATTGGATTGAAGGTTCTCTAAGCTATCTATCATTTTCCTTGCTCATAAATGTTTTCACTTCAACCTTCTCACCTACCTGAGGATTAAGGTATGGATTTCCTTAATTCCTCCTCCTTTTATTGATGGTAGTTGATGGTGTAAGTAGGTACCTAAAAGTTATGAAGGAGTTTGGAAACTTAAAATGTATTAAAATAGGAAGGAATAATATCTTAACTTACTCTTTTTTGATGATGTTTTACTTTTTGGAAATGATGCGTAGTAGCAATCAAGTACAATTGTGTATTGTATATGTGTGTGTGTGTGTGTGTGTGTGTGTGTGTGTATGCATGCAACTATAATGGTGTTGATTGTAAAAACTATTCCATCTCCTTCGATGGAGATTGTAAAACGATTCAAAGACCATATTTATGTACATATAAATTCCTTTTAACAAAGGCTTGGTGTACATGGGCTTCAATATAAAAGTAGATGACTATGACCATAAGGACTAAAAATAGTTGTATGCCTATGTTGAAAAGAGAATATCCATATGGTGTAATAATTAGATCTCATTGGAGTGCATATTTACTCTTGACAAATCAGTATTGGAAAAAATACTAGTTTATTGGCATTCATTGGTGCATATTTTGATAGGCATTCAAAAGAACATATGGAAAAAATTATTTAACTTTATATGGAAAGGAAAGAAGGAAAAATAATTAAAGTCATGGGTCAGATAGAAAAAGCTACCAAAATCAAAGCTTTTGGGATGATGGGGTTTAAAAAACATACAATTGTTTGGGCAAGAAGAATTGCTAAGAGAATCTAGAGGATTGATGGGGGAGAAGGATTATGGAAACAAGTCATTGTGCAAAAGTATATGGATCCTTTGACAATAGAGGAGTATATAATTCCATCCACAAAACAATATCATAACACTTCTACTATATGAATAGAAATGGTATTACATTTTCCAATGATAATTTCTTGGCTAGTTTGGAATATTAGAGACAATAATAATGTGAGGCTAGGCGGGTTCCAAGGATTGGACGTTGTGGAAACCACAAACTTTATAAGGACTTAGTACACTTTCCACACCTACAAAATTGTAACTTTCTTAAATATGTATTTTCATATAGGACTTTTTCACAAGAGACCTAGATGTTAGCAAAGGAGCTAGGACTCAAAGGACCATTAGCAAAGGAATGGGAGGCATACACTACTATTTTGAAAAATGGAAGAGTAAGATTGTTCAAGAATAACATGACCTAGTCTAGTCCAAAAATATAAAGGATGGGTCCTATATTTCCAAGTGTGTTATCTAATTGTTCTACATTTTCCCCTTTTCATCAGAATCTGGGAACACAAATCTGCACAAAATCACAATTTCTATTGTTTAAATTGCATTTTTGAATGTAGAAATGGATTCAATGTGTTGGGAAACCCTTGGGGCACTTGGATTACACAGAATTAACAACTCAAATATACATATACAACAATTTCTGGCTAGATTTCGGGAAAATATCCCCAAAAAATATCACTGGAAAAGGGCCAAAATGTAGAACGTTTAGACTACGACTATTTCCAAGTTAGGGTACTCATCTATTTTTATGGAATATATTCAAGGTAGATCAGAAATGAAGTAGTCTTAGATTTGGAAATTTAAGGGACAATTAAAATCCAAGCTTTTCTTCTAGATGGCTCTCTCCAACAAAACCTTAATAAGGGACACAACACAAAATCATTATTTCAATGGGATGAGAATTTGTATGTTATTGAGAGAAGCTAGGGAATGTACTTTTTATTTACTAGTGATTTATCATTTCACAAGGGAGGTATGATCATTGATGAAAGCTATTATTAGGGGTGCAAGCTAGTGGAATGGATCATCTCTTGGAAAGGCTTTCCAACAATGGATGGGATATGCCTCGATTTGAGAGATTGTAAGTTTATCAATCCATGTTAGCTAGATAATATGGAAATCAAGAAATGAAACTTTATTTGAAGATATTTCTTTGAAGCCAATACAAGTTCTTTTTTAGAATACAATATAATTTCAAGAACATTAGAGAGAAAATGAAGGAAAAGAAACCAAGAATTTGGGACCCATTGGATTTGATGATTCCTGTGCATGGGGATACTTCAATGGCACCTCTCAAGGTAACCCAGGGAGTTGGGGGGGCTATATACTAATTTCATTCTCATTATTTTCTTTTCTCAATGGACCTTAGCCATGGAATCAAAATTGGGTAGAAATGCAAGCTTCAATACTTCTTTTGAAGGATTTGTACATGGGACTAGATCGATTATAGGTCATATTTATTTCTAAGTTTGTTATTCATTAGATAACTATAGGTACTCTTTCAAAACTTAGGCTTGAAAAAATTTATGGGTCAAGTAAACACATGGATAAGATACTTGGCCTATGTGTCATACAAACATGTATATCGTGAATTAAATACCATGGCATATGCACAAGCTAAAATATGGTTTTCAACACATAAGGGGTTTCCTAGAAAAGAATTCAAGGATGGGGTGGAAATAGTGCATATATCTTGACAGTTCAGGTGATACGCATTATCAAGCATCTAGACAAAGTTATTTATGTTGTACACTAGTTTTGATCCATACTGTTTTTTTGTTTTTTTGTTTATGATATTATTGATCCATAATATTTTTTTATTATTTATGATATAATTAACAATTGGATCGTAATAAGTAGGTTAAGCCTTTTATGAGTATTAAGGACCTAGGGCCAAGAGGTTAATTTTTGGGGGATTTTTTAGAACAATGTGACTATCATTCATGATGCTTTAACCACTCTAACACAAAATGTAATATCGTGATTTCTATATTGGAAATAAAGATATCCCAATTTTTTTATGGAAAAAATAAAGGTGGGAAAACTAATCATTTCTTTAAAAGAATTGTGGCCAATATTAGAGTGGAGGTTTTTGTAGTTTGACATTTTGTCACTGAATTTATGGTTTTCACTGATTGAATATTTTTTGAGCCAAATATTTTCACGCAATTACAAACATAAATTCAATAACAAATTGTAACCAACACAAACATTCCAACATTTGAAGGTTTCTTCTAATCCTAGTTTAAGGCTTATGTTCGTGTCCCAAAAGATATTTCTACTAAATTTTAAGCTCCCATGTGTGTTTCAACTTCCATTCTCCATAATTAAATTATGAAAAAAAGACTAAAATACCAAGTACCTCAAGTTGTGAATAATGTGGTCAATAGAAGTAAAAAAGGAGGAAAAGACTACACATGTGCATCTCATGCATCTTTCCATGTTTAGGGAATTCTCTGGTATCTCTAAATATGTCAAATTTGTATGCTAGTGGTTGAACAAAACACAAGTTGATTCACATTTGATTATGTGCCAATATATGGTTCATAGATGTGCATGGGTCACATTGGATAATCCTTTGCTTCCAAGGTTTCTCCAATTCGTTCATTTGTTAGTGAATTTTTCATGATTGTGTTGCCACTAATGCATCACAAATTTGTATGTGCTTTTCTACATCTTTTTTTCTTTTAGGCATTGCTTTATTATTTTCATATGTTTGTTCAAACACGTTTCTAGTAGTATTGCAGCATACACTTTTACTCTTCCAATAAATCATGGGTAGTGTTTATGCTCTCAAACAAAATGGAAAAACAAGTGTCGTATATCCATTTTTATCTTTTTGTGATGTCATTTTTTTCCTTGTGATTGTTAGTTTCTTTCTATTATGTCCCTCAAGTGTTTCTCACTACCATCATTGATTGCTATAAAATCATGGGAGAAACTCCATGTTGTGAAAATGCTAAATTTTTAACCTTTTTTTTATTGTTGCCACACTATCTTGGACACTCTTTTTGTGCAATTAGATATTTTTTGATACTACAAACCATATTTTTTTAGCAATAAATCGTTTATCTCTATTGTACATTGTTGTAGATCATTTTCACATGTTGTAAATGTTGTTGTAGATTTTTTTTCTCTAAGGAACATCATATTTTCATTGTTGAAGATCATTTTTCTTTTCCTACTATTACATTCTCATGATGCTACATCATTGCCTCTCCAAATTTTGAGTGTGGTATTTTCTCATCCCCAAAGGGTTTCTAATGGGATGTTCTATTCGTATGCACCTAAAGTTGTCACTCATGCTTTCTAGATTTGTTTGCTCAAATTTTCCTTCACAACAAATTTGTTCTTCTACCTCCCATTATTTCCAAGGGTTTTTATACTCGTATTTTATGAGTTCAACATTGTTCTATGTTGGGTTAGCACTCTTTTAGATATATCGCCTTTCTCACCCTTAATTATTCACATTTTCCCTACTTACATTTGTAAACATCATAAAATTAAAAAACTCCAATATTTTAAATTTATAGAAATTAAACTTACCTTTATTTTTTCTCTTTAAATTTCTATGTCGTTCTTTTCCCTCTACCAACCACTTTATATTTACAATGCTCAATATTTCTAATTGTTCTCTAATGTTTATTTTTATTTTCGGAGAAATAAATTCCCCTCACCCTCCTACATATTAAGAATTCAGAGTGAGGAATTTGATGCCTTTCGAGCGCCCCACAAATACCTTACACCCCCCCCCCCCTCCCCCTTTTTGCCTATTTTCAGATGGAGGAATGTATTGAGTCACTAGTAAAAATAGTGACCAATAACCTCATTGGACTAAATGGGAATGGATATTGCAACCTCCCTCAACATTAAACCTTAGTAGAAATAGTCAAACCAACCAAGCTATCCCTTAGGGATCTTTCTACTTGTGCTCTAATACCATTTCATATTATGTGTAAAGAAACTCATCAAAGGTGGAGAAAAAAACTAAATTAAAAGTGATTATTATGAAGGTTGTAGTCGTACACCTCTCTGACACCATAGGTTATCATGGGTGATATTTATAGCACCCTAATTTGTTAGGTGGTTAAATGACTACTTTGTTTTTTAATTGTAAATGATACTTATTGTATATACATAAAATTATTTACATCAACAATTAAAAAGACATGAAAAAACTAGAAAGGTATATATAATGAACATCATAACCTCTTGTAAAGGGATACTAAAACAACTATGAAATCAAAATAAGCGGATGGATATAACAATTTGGCATCTCTTATCAATAATTCCCCATTTGCAAGGAGTTGCATATATACCACATCTCACCATAATTTCCAAAAAGATGACTGAGAACTAACCTCATTATCATGATTAAACTTGAAACTGATTGTCCAAAGGATATATAAGGCAAAGACTCTCAAACAATGCCAAATACTAGCCAAGGAATATCAGATCACTGATTTGGAATCACCAAAAAAAATTGCATTCCAATGCAAATGCCCCTAAAGAATGTTTGCCAAATAAGATTGAACCTGAGCCCAAAAATATCTCGGAAAGGCACACTCCCATAAAATATGCTTCATCGATTTAAACTTCAAGCAAGAGGGGAAAAGGACATTAAAAAGACCACTTTTGGCAAGAAAATCTTTAGAAGGGAGACATTGGTAGATCGCCAACCAAGCAAAAACCCCTAGCATATAGGAATCTCAAATTGACCATACATTGGTCACATATATAAAATATAAAGTGACATAAATATTAATGACTCTCAACAACACTTATTGAGTGGTAGCACTCTCATGAAAATGAGAAATTTTTTTTTTGAGAAAGGTATGTGGGGGTGTGAAGGATGCACGCACACATGCATGTGTAGGAAAAATACATATAAATTTTGTTTTTTGAAATAGTAAAAACATAAAATCTTATGAGATGAACTATGAAGAAAAACTTTGTAGCATTGAACAAAAACACCCTGTGATTTATATAACTCTACCAAAACATAGGGGAAGGGTAGATATTTGTGGGAAGCACAAATATAGATGAAATTCAATGGGTGTATATAGTCTATATTTTGGCAATAAACACATTGGTTGGATCTCTATGGAAAATTTCCATGCATTGGGAAACATAAATTTGACCTTTGTATGTCTAATGGACCTAAAAAAACACAAATTAAAACTCGATATCAATTAGTTTGGCATGAGATATGCATGTTTCTACTTAGGGTAGCTTACTCCACAATTTCATGTAGGAAATCACATAGTAGAAAATGAAAATCAATCCATAAATGAGATTTTTGGGTATATCATACAAACATTAGACCTTAAAAATGAGAACACTAAGTATGATATTAGAATGTGAAAATTATAATTTCAAATTGTTTTAAGGGGTGTCCCCCAAGTTTTGAAAAGGACATCATCTCATACATGGAGCGTGCGAGGCATCCCTATGAACAAGGAGATGGATCATCAAACCATAGAGACATGTCCTCGGGTCAAGGATGTGTGGATATGTGTCTCCCAAGGAGAGGGATGCATGCCCTAATGGCACATAAGAGAGAACATGAAAAATGGATGGACATACTTGGTTTTCTACGGATTTGAAGATGAACTTACAAACATACTCACAAAGGCCTTCAACAAAAAAAAGTTAAAAGATATAAAGTTCTATTGTATGTTAAAAGAGAAAAAATACCCGTTACAAAAGAGAAGTGTTGTAAATGTTCATTTTGTTCATAAACCAAGAAAAAACAAAAACATATGAAGACAACACAGAGGACAAATAAGTGAGGACAAAATTTGTGAAATCAAGAAAAATTCAAAGATAAAAGGTGATGTTGGAAGTGATATTGAGTATTTGTTTTGTAATTTGGTCTACTCAAATATTAATATAATACAAAAATATTACAATCAAGATCATCCTTGAGCTTGAAAAAATAGAAATAGAGCTTAGATTCCTTTTCATGGGCTTCAACAGGTGAACTAAATCTGACATATTCGGTCCTTTAAACTATATTCGTAACAAAAACTAGCATTATTAGTATGATAGACAGACCGATTGATAATGGTAGGTGTAGATAGCCTCATGCATGTAGCGACCAACACTATAAGTGCATCAGACATAGAAACTAAGATACATAATACCGAAAAAAAGAAGAAGGAGACATTGCAAGATAACCATAATGCATATTACAGTTGCCTAGGTTAAGAGGGGCCTAGGTTTACAGGGGTCACATGCCCTTGGTATTTGTTTAGGATTTTTTGACATGCATCATCCTCAATGATTATATGATTGTCACTTGTTCCATTCAAGTCATAGGTTCCATCAAACTCTACTATTCCCTCCTTTTCTTCAACATTCTAGTCAATCATTTTGAAGCTCAAGCCAAAAACCACTTGATGAAGAATTGTAAACTTAGATGAAGAATTGTAAACTTAGCTTCCAATCGACATAATCTATCACAGGATTCTAGTTTAGGATGCGGCATATTTTCAAAAGTGGTGACCACCATAGTCTTTTTCATCTAGTAGAATTCCATCGCTATGTCACGAGACCTGGAGAATCCTATGTTCCTGACCCAATCATGAAATTCATCTTGAATATGTTGCTTGGACATTTATCTCATTTTCTATTTGATTGTGTCTATTGATTCATTAATTACATTTTGAATATGATAGGGTGTATTTTATCGATATCGTTGTTGAGCTTGAAAGATACCTTCTCCGCCTCAATAGCCTTGAAGCTAGAGATGTTGTTGTTCTTTATTGTCACCATGACCTTCCCCTTTCCCTTATTGTTGTGCCTGATGACTTTAGCATTCTTTGCATTGTGTCTATCCTCCATTGTTGCTACTTATATACATATTTCCAAAGCCAAGGTGTTGTTTCCTCTCTAGTTTTGGAGTTCCCAACCTATGAATTTTTAGGCCCTAGTAGCCACCATCAGACTACAAGAAGGTGATGGAATCAAACTAGCGGAGCCACAACCCTTTGTATGTAAGACAAAGGAGCGACATTGGGAACCCACCAAACCATACCCACAAGCAACCCGCACCTGTGGGGACAAGGGTTTTTGTTTCCTCCAGATGCACAGTAGAAAATGGCACTCTCGGACCTAGACAAAAGAGAAAAGACTAGTTGAGAGGATGACACGGCGAGTGTAAACAACATGTAGTGCAAACCCACACCCCTGCAGGACCTATGAGAAAATTTTAGGGCTATATTGACACAGAGAAAACCCTTACCATTTAGCCAGCTGACGTAGCTTGCATAGTCTTTGAACAATGGAGGACCCTCCCCTTCAGAAAACCAACTCACTTCCATGTTGTTATAATAACCAGCACCACCAAAATTAATTATCTCCTTCATTATCATATGTGCAAACATTCTCATCCCATGCTAAGTGTTGATGGTTGAAGTACCATCGAGAGAACCCTAGACTTCGAGAACACTTAGAACCAAAATCAACCCCACCTTCCACTAAGCACCCATCACAATCCCACACACTGGTATGATGTTGGTGTACTTCATCATCTCTCACCCAGGGAAGGTTCTAGACACGTGACACATAGTAGGCCTCCACCCTCTATGTGGTGGGGGAATATTTTTCCCTCCCTACCACCAAATATAGGGGGAAGTAATATTGAGTATTACTTTTTAATGAGGTTATGAATCACCATTTATACAAAGAGAATAAAATTGTGAGAGTGCAGTTTAGTATTATCATACTCACTATAATACATAATGATATTTTATTTCTCCCCCTTGTGTTTTTGTTAAATATTGTACACTTTTTTGGCATGATCAACAACCCATGAAAACAAAAAAATTGATATTGACATTTAGTGAAAACAATAATTAATGGGTAAGGAAATGCTACCAACCTTTAGAAACAAGACAATGCTCCTCCAAAATTGTACAAAATTTTAATGAATAACTTGAGCATTATACACTGAAATTATTGATTAATGTGTATTGTTTCCTCCACTTATGACAAAACAACCACATGTTTCCATCAATCCTACATTCATCATGTGTTATTCCTAAACCATGTTAAAAAACAAACAAAAAAAACTCACCAAAAAAGAGATGTCATGATAAGTACAAAAAATGCTCACATAATCAATGGAAACATAAAATAGTAAGCAAGCTTATTCAATGTCAAGATTTATATTGTCAAAAAAATTCAATTGATAACTATCAAGATGCTTAAGTACCAAGTTGGAGTGCTTTCAATGGTAACTACCTAGGCACAAAACCTAGTCGACATGCTCTGAGAAATAATTTAGTTGACCAACTCTTTGAACCTAAAAAATCTAGTAGGTGTGCTCCTAATGATAATGTACTTAACCAAGTCTTTGGAGCCATAGACCATGTTAATACAACACTAGTTTCCATGATAACACAATTATGTTGTTAACATGGGTTTCTATCCCAATGGAATTGTCTTTGTAGATGACTCTAGGTGCACATCCTAGGTCACCACGAACAATATGCAGCTTGTTGTGAAGCAATTAATGTTGTTAGCCAATTGTGTTTAGTTTGGCTGGTTGGGAGGAACGATTGTTACCCTCCTCACCCAGATTGAATTCCCATGATTCACATGTTGATCTCTTAACAAGTATATTTGATCTGTAAACTACTATGGATATTCCACTGGAACAGTTCGTCACAACATATCTAATAAATACTAAAAGCTTTACTATTAAGGTTATTTTTCCTTCAGATCTCCAGAATATTTAGTTATTGATTTTTTGCTTATGCATGAAATAGATAAAATGAAAAAAATAGAGAAGAGTAAAATACAATCACACCATCCACAAATAAACATAGCGTATGACATGAGAAACCTAATACGAGAGAAAACCTATCTAGAAGGCGATGTTTCTCTACTCTCTTTTCTCTAGTATAGAAATGATGCAAGTACAAAGAAAGATGCACTCTTTGTGGAGTTTCCTTTGAACTGTGGCTTGTATTTCTGCTACAAAATCTCTCCTCCTCTGTTATGCTCATAAAATACCACTATCATTTTTTTTTTTTAGCTATGGAACAAGATACAATGCAAAAGAATGGAACCCCTTCTCCTCCTAGTGGCCCGGTATTTAACATAACCTGATAGCCATCTAGGGATAGGTTTTTGACTTCCTCAACCCTTAATTGTCATAGGGTTTTGAATCTTCTAGAATCTTGTTGAAATACATCACATGGATAGCCTCATATGCAAGAGTAACGGGGGATAACGTGGCATCCTCTTTTACCATGGTGTTTAACATGGTATGTCAACTTTCAGGAGGCATAACTATTGCATATGAGCTCTGATCAACTCAAAATTTGCACCGTTGGAAAGGTTTCGATGTGTAGAATAGCACCACCAAGTCCAAATACTGTTGGGGAAGTTGTAACCCCAAAAAATGTCGTTTGATGCTTCAAAATGGCCCTAGAAGGTTCTGGACCCCAATTTTCCAAACTGGGACTTGCCACTAAAATGATCTTGCAAGTTGATTCCTACAATTTTTTCCACTCTGAAAGGATCAACATAGATTACAAACAATATAATGATCCAACATGGATCATACCTCCCCATTTACGAATGCTTTTTGTCCCCAAAATATTTACTGAATGAGGTGAGGAAATTTTTCCTCTACCTTCTCCTTGGAGTATGACTCTGGTTTGCTTGGAAGTTTTCCTTTCAAACCAATCTACCAAAGGTCATGTTTCCCTTGTCTTGTAGGTATGGACCACTTCTAAAAAATTGTGTCATCTACTAACTCTGCTTGAGAATATGGTCCTAAGTCCTCTATGGAATGTAGGAACTACTCCTCCTCTTTATCCAACATGGAAGGTTCATAGAGTCCGATATTCTCCACATTCACTACTAAGTAAATTCGCATATATGGGGGTAGATTGAGTATGTGGTAGTTATCTCCTACCTTTTCCAATACCTCAAAAGGACCATACTGTAGAACCTTGATCTTCTTACCAAGACCCTATAGTATTTCCTTATTCAGTTGTAACCATGCTCTCTCTCTCACTCTAAATGTTCTCATTGTTCTGTGTTGGTCATGTCTATCCTTGTAATTTTCCTATGACTTCTTCAGTGTCTCTTGTACTTGCAAATGGATCTGTATGATCTTCTCAACAATTGCTTTTGTTTTTAATGCATATCATGTCAGGTCCTCCCTCACTCCTTGTTTTCCATATACAACATCTAGGGGTGAAGGTGGAATATATCTAAAAAAAGTTTCAAAATGTGACTTACCAATAGAAGTGTGGATTGCTCTATTATAAGAGTGTTGTATATAGATCATATTTTCTCCCAAGTATTCAGATGCTTCTAATTGTAACCCCTCAAAAGTTTCACCAAATTCTTGTTGAATACTTATGTTTTCCCATCTATCTATGGATGGACTCATGTTGTAGACCACTTCAACTCGGTTTCCATATTCTCCCACAATCTAGTCCTAAATGCATTGAGAAATATGGTATCCCTATCTGAGATTATGCTCCTTGGTATCCCAAAGTGCACCCAGACCTGTTCAAAGAACTTGTTTGTTTCTTGTTGTTCATTGATTGTATTTTTACAAGGAATGAAAATGCACATTTTGTTGAACTTGTCAACTACCACAAATTGATATTCATATCCCTTCCTGGTTGTTGGTAAACCTCCCAAAAAATCCATGGAAATACTTTCCCAAGGTCATGTGGGTACATGTAAGGGATGGTATAGACCTTTCTTCATGTTATTTGGATTACTGGTACAACAAAGTATACATCCTCTAATATATTGTGCTACATCTTATTGCATTTTGGGCCAGTACACATACCTATGTAAGTTGGAAACTATCTTCCCAACACCAAAATTTCATGCAACCTTGGAGGTGTGAGCCTCTCTGATAACCTACAATCGTTCACCTTTAGGAACACAAATCTTGTTGAGCTTGTAGAGTAAATCATTCTGAAAATGATATTCAGCCTTGCCATCACCTTATTTTATATGAATTTGGCCGTGTTTGTTGACACACCTCCTTGAAGTCCTCATCTTCTATGTATGCCTCTTTATATGCATCATGGGTAAAAGGATCCATGTGCATCAAATTTCCCAAAGATGTAATCTTGGATGTGGATGGTCGTGAAAGCATGTCTACCAACTTATTTGTGTTACCCTTCTTATACTTCATGACCAAATGAAATTGTTTTAAAAAACCCATCCACTTGGAATGCCTAGTTTGTTGTAGCTTACTTTGGGCCTGAAAATATTGTAGTGGTTGGTGATCTATGTGGATGATGGTCTCCTTTCCTTGCTTCCATTTTTTGACAGCTTGTACCAAGGCATAGAGCTCCTTGTCATAGGTACGATAATTAAGAACTACTCCGTGAAATAATTCAGAATGATAGAAGACATGCCTTCATCCTTGCATCAGTATTGCTCCCATGGCATACCCACTTGCATCTGTCTCCACTTTGAAAGGATTTTTCAAATTTGGTAATGTGAGCATTGTTGTTTGATTGATCTTTCTTCAACAATAAAATCAGCATGTACAACAAATTTAATCTTACACTATTTTTTTACCTTTATCTCCACATCCTTGTTTACCCAACCTAATGGATAGGGGCTATGATGATCATGAACCTCCAATCCAAGCTTGCTGACCAAATCCACTGCTATGAGATTAGCTTGTGAACCAAATTTGAACAGAGCATCTATCTTGGTCTTCTTGCATGAATCTTGATATGGAAGAGCTTGGTCATGTCCTTCTCTTCTTGGTTATGAAGAATAATCAGATTCACCTCCTTTTGTGCAAATGTGCAAACAATATTTTCATCCACATATGATCTAATTTCAACCTGATTGCTTGAATTTGTGGCTAGAAGGTTCTTTTTCTTTCCATTTTTATTGTGGTTTTTTGGGTTCAACTCTGGATGTAGTTTCTAGCATTTTTCCTTGGTGTGTCCATAAATATTCCAATTATTTCAATGGTTGTTGGGATATTTTCACTAATGTGCAGTGGTTGTTGTCTTCTTTTCTTTTCCCCGTTCCACTTCTTCCCCTCCTTGCAAGCTTCTTGGTGCTATTTATGCTTCAAATCATTTGGTTGGCCCTTCTTTTGGCATATGTTTCCTAGATATTGGACTTGTACAAACGCCTCATCCACTATCCTTGGCTTGAAGAGAATCACTTGCTTTCATATATGACTATGTAAACCCCCTAGATACTTGAGGAGTACATCTAGGTTCTTGGGAGAGATACCTAGTAGAATGGCCATCTTTTTGAACTTGGTGGTGTACTCTTGTACACTCTTCCCCTACCTCTACCTGAAATAGTGTCACCAGGTCCATTAGTCCTCTACATACCCGATAGGGTAGAATTGGGACTTGATGAGGGTTTTGAAGTCCTCCCACCTAGTTACTGGAAGATCACCCTCCAACCTAAGTGTTTTTGTATGTGCTATTGGACTAATCGGTAAGTATAGACACAAACTAATCTCCCTAACTTCTACAGGAAGATAGAACAAAACAAGACAGAATACAAACTTCACCTTAGACTTCATTGGCATATAAACTAGATTAGAGAGGTACAAGTGACATACCTTTTAAACGACTCTTGATCCTCACTAGTGTCGTCCTTGTAGCTCCTTCTTTGAGTTTGTGGGATGGTGAACCTGTTTAAAAAGTAGAAACCAACAAAGAGAGAGAGAGAAAAAAGATATATATATTCCAATGAATTCTATGTATAAGATCAAGGAGTTATACGATAAAATCTAAGACACCTTTCTAGGAAGAAATGTATTTCTGCATTATATTAAATGGAAAGTGGAGAATACAACCCATGACTTGATGTTTCAAGGTCCCTTTCAATGGATTTTTTCTCCAACACACACACCTTTGCTCCAATTTATTTGATGAAGAAGATCCACAATCTGACTTAGAGAACCAAAGAAAGGCTCTCAAGTATAATATGTAGTAGAACTCTTCATGCATATGCAAGCCCTTGCCAACCTTAGCCTTTTCCATAAGAGATCCCTCTTTATATATGGTGAAAGAGGGATAGATGAGGAGATAGGGATGATCCCACTAAATCAGATAAGTGAGTAAGATCCAAACCGATCGGTGGCCACCTCATCTTCTAGAAGATTCCCTTCTATAACATTCGTGAATTTTGACTTTTCCTTTGCTTAAGCATGGCTGCACCATATGCATAGGTAGCCTGTGACGACGTTGTAGTCCATATTTGGTGCAGAGTGCAAAGATTAGGCATCGTCGCACCCCATGCATAGAGCAAGTTACAACGACCTTCCTTGTCATAGTTTTTGAAAGAGGAAAAGAAAACCGCTTTTCTCATGGAGAAAGTCTCTTTTAATATTTTCAGGGAACATGGAAATGAGTTAAGAACATGTTGTCAGTTCATCACTGGGGTGACCAAAATAATGTGTAACAGTATGGCTTTCCCACCAGGTTAAAGCATGGCCCTCTAACTTCAATCTAGCAAATGAAATCTTCTACTCTTCATCTATATGGTGAATGCTAAAATAAACTTCTAGTTGTTGCAACCAATGATTTAGTTTTAATGCATCAATATCACTTTCGTATGGCTTTATGTCCACTTTCGCTTCCATATTGAATAAGCACTATGAAGGGTTCATGGCACTCAAATTTGGTTGCTCTTTCTTAGATTCTTTCTGCGACTACTTTCTTGAGTCTTCCTGATCTTTTGATTTCCCTTCTGATCTATTCTTTGAGTTAGAGTCTCCATCATCTCCGACCAGTTTGAGCTTGCTTGCTAGAGCTGCCATGAGGAGGTTCATATTGCGTCTGATGTCGACAACTTGTGCTTCCAATCGCTCAAATCTCTCTTTTGCTAGATCTCTGGGATAGAGATAGATGACAAACAATATAATAATATGATCCAGATCAATATTTTTGTAATGGCTTTGAGCCCTATGTTGACCGACCTTGTTCCCTGAAGATTTTAGAGTTTACCCTAAGTGCCATCCTCGAAATGAAGGGTAGTACTCGAGATTTTCCCCAAGCAGTGTAACCTAGAAAAAAAAACAATTAATGTTGTTTCAACTAGGATATATACCATTTGATCTCAATGTACTTCAAATTAAACAGTATATATCCTAATCTATACAAGATTAATTACACTACTACGAGGTGCATATTGTTTTCCCTATATCATTATGACATAATAGATACACTTCAGTCAAGATTTTGTAATTGAAGATTTTCTAGTTGTATTGATGATATCTTATGAGGAGCTATGCATATTCTCTAAGTCAAAAGAAGATAAATTACCAAAACAACTATCTTACACAAGCCTTTGGCTCATATTATTGTGTTTAACAAAGAATACATAATTCTTATAACCGTTAACATTAATCCGACTTAGCTCACATGACTTCCTACACTCGACTTCATAAAAATGCAATAAACATATCCTTATTTCTATTTATATTTATATTTAAAAATAAATTAAAAACAAAATTACTTGCACTACTTATCATTACTATTATTATTTTTTAAACTTCACTTCAATTTAAACTTCCCATAATTAAAATATAGGTTTTAAACATACATATACCAACCCCTCCTAATATATGTTTTAAACTTACAAATGTGAATTGAAATATAATTATAAATCTTAGACGTCATGCGCATCTAGATATTGTTTAAATCCATAAAATTCTATAAATACAAAAAAAATCTACCAAATAATTTAAACTATAAACATCAAATAAAAATATTTAAAAACTTATAACATTATTATTATCTAAAATGAAAAACTCCTCTGAAAGAAGCATTATACTTAATTACTTTAATCATTATACTTCTTTAATAAAATCAAAATTTAGCCATCTATCACATTGTCTTTGCAAATTAATACAATATCAAGATTAAAACTATATTCTATACAATATCCTTCTTCAAAATAAATCATTTTTAACTGATATGATAATCCTAAGTCTATAGTGTATAGAATATCCCTCTTGAAAATCCATCAAGATTAAGACTGTAATCTAGATAGTATCTTTCTTCAAAAGAAATCCCTCATATTGAACAACCAATTTATTCGTTGAGTTCAGGAAACATATTTGTGAAAGCTTATGATCAAATTGATTGGGGTTTCCTCAGAATTTTATTGATGAATATTGGTTTGCCCTCTGTTATCACTGAATGGACAATGGCTTGTGTATCTTCAACTAGTTATGATGTGTATGTTTTTTTTTTTTTTTATGTCTGGAGGAATCAACAACTAGTTGGGCACGTGCTCGCGTTACACGTGGCTGTGTTATCCAACCACTACCACTATAACCTCCAGGTGTGCCCACAACACCCCTTATGCGGCACACAAGGTAAGTCGGGGGGAGTTGAACTTGAAACCTCATGGAATTTCATTTTCACGGCACTTGCCAATTGAGCTGCCCCCCCGGGGGCCTTATGATGTTCTTGTTAATGGTCATCCTACTGAGTTTTTCCCTTGCGGCAGAGGGCTTAGATAGGGTTTCCCTTTGTCACCCTATTTATTTGTCGATTGGTAGTGGATGGTATTAGTATATTGATCGACAAGGCTAAAAGAGATGGTCTCATAAATGGGGTTAAAGTTGCTTCTACTTTGCTTATTACTTACCTACTCTTTGTTGATGATGTCACTTTGTTCGGGAGCGGCTCGATCTTAGAATGGGGATGCTTTTACAATCTTATAAATTCTTTCTGTTTGGCTACAGGTATGGAGGTCAGTCCTACAAAATCTAACTTTTGAATGTTGGTGTGAATATATAGACCTTTAGAATCATTCATTCTCTTCTCGCTTTCTCGGTGGATGTGTTGGATGCTGGTATAAAATACTTGGGATTTTTCTTAAATCCAAATTGCTACATAGTAAAGGATTGGTATTGGTTGGTTAAAATATTTGACTCAAGAATTAACAACTAGTGTTATCGGTGGCTATCTCTTGGAGGTATATTAACTCTTATAAAGTTTGTGTTGGTTAGCACACCTGCTTACTGGTTTTCTCTAGTAAATATCCCAGTGGATATCATTTATATCTTAAGAAGCAAAATATTCCAGTTTCTCTAGTCGGGTTCTATGCAAAAAGAAAAATATCATTTGGTGGCTTGGGAAAAATGATCTTTTCCAAAGAAATGGGGGGGTTGGGGAAGAAAGAATCTCTCCTGGTTTAACATTTCCCTCCTTTTAATTTTTTTTTGGCGAGGATTGTTTGATAACAACTTATGAAATGAAGTCCTGAGAGAAAAATATATAAAGAATGCTACAGCTGAGGATTGGTGTAGGAATAAAATGAAAGTGATATTCAACGCTTCAATTATATGGAGAGGGTTTGTTAAACATTCTAGATGGATTGGTAATTGGATAAGTTGGGAAGTGGGTAATGGAATTTATATCAGACTTGGGATAGATCCCTTTTTTGGTGGTGAAAGTTCCTTTTTTATTATAGAAGAGCTGAGATCCACCCTTGCAGCTAAAGGTATTCTTACATTGGGTCATATGCAAAAAGGTTTCTTCTCTTTATTATTATTCAATGTGGTTAAATGTGTCTTATCTACATCTTGATGGTAATTTAGCGTTGGAATGGAAAAAAATTATCAATGGTCTTAGGAATGCAAGTATATCTTTGAGAAACTGTCCAGATAAAATTATATGGTCTTGGCATCCTTCAGGTCAGGTATCTGCAAAGTATATATATGATGTTGTTGTTTCTTCTTTCTATTTGGGCTCTAAAAAATGGTGGTATAATCAGATCTGGAAATGGAAATTTTCGATTAAGATTCAATGTTTTTTGTGGCGTGCGTTGAAAAACAAAATTTTGACATGGAATAATATTATGAAGAGAGGAAAGGAGGGTCCAAGAATATGTATCCTTTTCTTCAATGATGAAGAATCAATGGATCATTTATTTGCTTCCTACAGGGCTTCGACTTTGATTTGGAATTATCTGAAATAGGTTATTCATTTTCCATGTTCTTGGGGAAATTGCTCTTTGGATCAAAGTTTGTTTTCTTGGAAATCTAAGGCTTTATCTTTTAAAAAATTGCCATCTTTTGTTTGTTGGAACATATGAAAAATGCAAAGTGATTATCTTTGTCAAGGCTATCCAATTAACATTAACTTGTCTATTTCTAGAATTCTCAAAATGTACCGGGAGCACGCTGAAAAGAATCATGTTTTAAAGTGCAGGAGGATTAAGATGCCAATTTTGTTAAATGCTATTTCTATAGGGTTTTTTTATGGAGCTTCACAAGGTCAGAATTGTGGGGGAGGAGTTTTTTCAAAGCTATCAAACAAACACATTTTCCTATTAAGGATGGGTAGTGGATGTGGAACAAATACCAGAGAAGAATTGTTATCTCTATGGATGTTAATTAGCTTTGCAAAGATTTTGGGGCTTCGACATCTACACGTTCTGGGTGATTCAATGGTTATTGTGGAATGGGAAAATCACAATATTATTATCAAACTAGTTTCTCTTCAATCCTCGTGTGACATATCTTGGAATCTCTTTTCTTTTTTTGATTTTATCTCGTTCTAGCGTATATTCAGGGAGAAAAATGAGATTGTTGATAGGTTATCTAAGAGGCCTTAGGTTCTTTGGAAGGTATTATGTTTTTCATGGAATTTTTAGATAATAGGATGGTCTTTGAGGGAGACCTTTTATTGTATTAAATATTGTAATGTGGAGTCTGGAGTTGATTAAAGACTTGTTTTATTTTGTAACCTTGTGCTAGATATTGAAGTAGTGATTGTAGATGAAGGTCAATTTTTTGTGACTATAGTTTTCACGAGTCCTGGAATATATTTTGATACTTTGTATGATTGTATGATCAATGCTAACTTTGATTCATCTATGAATATCAAGGAGTAGTTTTTTTCCAGGTGAAAAAAAATAGGTGTAGTGTAAACGTTTTATCTTTTGGTCTTTTCACAACTATCATCGGATTTTGGTTATACAATTCTTGGTGAAATTGGAATTTTTCGTTGCTTAAATTTATTTTTTGAATGCATAAATGGATTCAACCCCGTGAAACTCCCATGGAGCACTCTGATTATACATTCAACACAACTCAAATATGCAATTTCAACAATTTCTGGTCAGATTTCAAATAAAATTGATCGAAAAATATGCCTAGAAAAAGACCAAAAGGTAGAATGTTTAAACTACAAATGGTATATGTGCATATCTCAACTAAAATCTATAAATAAATTCATTGAATTTCTCAAAGAAATTAACCTCTAATAATATCATAGAATCTCAACAACCACCTATCCAAAATTCCAAGGAAACTATGGGCCCAGAAGACACCACAACACAACGTGACACTTTACGAGGTTGCAAGGCAGGAAAACCAACCCAAGATAAAATATCAGATTAACTAGTGATTGGTCAGATTCATTGGTGATTTGTAGTATAAGACTTATCTTAAACCCAGATTTATTGAGCATCGAGAGGGGTCAAATTTCTTAAGGGAATTTTTTTTTATCATTTGATATAAAGGCATTAATACATAACATGGAATTAAACGACAAAAAACATTATACCTCGAGAAATTTGATCCCTCTCAGTTCTTGATAGATCCAGGTTTAAGATAGATATACACTGATTTTTTTAATTTTTTTTAATTTTATATGTTTTCATGAACGTGACAATGTCCATATCATATTGCACTGTAAATCATCTCACTACTCTCAGTGCAATTACGTAAGTCACAAAAATTTCCTTGGCCATATCCTTAGGTGATACATGTAATAGAACCAGAAAAAAACAAATACATATAGCTTAGCTTGGTGCCTTCCAAGAGATAGTTCAATAGATGACTAATATCTTGAGTACATTTTTAAACATTATAGCTGAGCCAAAATACTTTGTTTCCCAATATTAATTCCTAAGACAAAATAACTTGAGTACATTTTTAAATATTATAGTTGATCCAAAATACTTTCTTTCCCAATCTTAATTCCTAATCTGAACATTAGAAAGACTTGCCTCATCTTAATTTCCTAGAATTCCCAGAGTGATCTAATAGCTAGGGACATTCCATCTCTGGATAGATATAAAGTTACACAAGCATTGGGTGCAATTGAATCGACATGAGAACCCAATGGAGGTGCGATAGTCATCCAAAAATTAGGAATCAGGAAATTGGAACTCTAATCTTATTTTTTCTTATAAATATATATTCAATGTTTAAATTTTATATTTAAAAAAAAAAAAATGAATTAAAGCATATAACTATTTAGATTTCATACCCATATTTCCAATTGGGTAATGAAACACAACCACCAAGTTTGTTAAAGATTCAATTACTACAATTGCTAGTAGATAGCATCATCAAATATTCAAGCCATAACACCAAAATAATATGATCCTAGATAGAGAATGGTGAGAAGAAGTAAAATCAATTCCTCTAATTGCAAGATGAGAGACAAAGCTTATTAGTGGTAGAAAATTGTACAGTGTGAACACCACTAACTCAGATTACTAAAATATGATAGTACATGAGTGGAAATAGCTAAATACAAAGAGAGACCCACTAAATAAAAAAAGACACTTGGAAAAATTACACCATAGCATTTCAAAAAGCTCATATTCATTTATCAAAAAACATAGCACTTCAAAAAGATCATATTAATTTATCAGAAAACCTGGGAGTTAACATCGTCATTTCTACAGTCTGGAGGATCATACTCTGCCAAGCTCAGTTATACCTCTTTGATGAGTAGATAATAAGACAATCATAGATGGTGGCATAGGATGATCTGGAATATCAAAGGGCCTATGAAGCCTACCCTCTTCTTCTGGTTAATTCTAAAAGCTTTTGCATTAACCTAGGATCGACTACAAAAAATTGTTCAAGGACTGGGTATATGTCTACTTTGTTTTCAGATGGAATAAATGATTGCTCACCTATTCCTCCACTACGCCTTTTCCAAACAAGTATAGACTGAATTGGAGACATGCAAATATTTCACAGCTCTGGTCAAAAGATAGTATTTCCAATTGCTTCAAATAATATTTCTTGAATCCTAGTTTTATTAGTTGGAAAGCACTGCCATTATTAGTATCTTGGGGTTTGTGGCTGGCTCGTAATGAGTGCTTATTTGAAAAAATATCATGGTCATTCTTCAAAGTATCACAACAGGTTATTGCACTTTCCCAGTCTTATAAGTCGTCCCCTTGTAATAAACCACCAATAATGATCACTCCGCTCAACATTGATAACTCCAAGCCATGGGGTTTTATTGAAGGGGACTGTCAAGGCCCTAAAAATAATTGTGGATGAGGGTTCTCTCTATATATCACATCAACACACTACTTTCTTGGGAGAGAAAACATTGGATCTAGTTAAAACAACTTAGTAGAGTTATTTGGACTCTTGGTGCTTCTAAATCTAGCATATGTCAAAGGAGTTAATAAATTCCATATGTATGGAGACTCTAAACTATGCATCGATTGGATGAATAATGTGACACATATTTAACATTTGAATTTGATCCAGTTAGGCCAGATGATCTGGATTATTTTTGGCATGAAATGAGAGCGGAGATATAATAAAGAAATGCATAGAGATATCACAGATATTCAATAATATAACATAAATGTATCAGGTATGCAACCATAAACACAGATATACAGTAATACATGATTTCTATTAATGAAATAAATGTACAGAAGCTGTAAAAATGCAGAGTGAAAGACTCGCTAGAATGGTGGCAGCTTATCTCTAAGAAGAGATGTGACGGCTACTCGCATTCGCAAGAAGATGATTAAAATGGGGCTCTGAAGGCCTTTTTACAATAAGAAGGAATTCAAAAATCCCTCTAGATCCAAAAACCTAACCCTAGGAGATGAAGCGCCAAAAGTCATGTGGGCCTCGTTTGCGTAAGTTAGTACATCAACTTCCCGGGTTCGTAACTTTTGCATACGATCTCCGTTTTAGGCGTATGATAGCCCGTTGGAAAGGTATCATCGAGGAGATTAATTTTAGGTGCAATATCTAAGGAAATTTGATATTGCAAACCTGTTTTCCCAAAAAACATCGTTTAGAGCCTCAAAATGGCCCTGGAAGTTAAAAACTACTAAAAATAGTAAATTACCAAAATTGTCAGAAATTGTTTTGATCCAGTTGGAAAAGGTGGGTGGACACTAATATCCACTTGAATCAATCCTCCCTCCTTAGGAAGCAATGGTCTCCATTGCATTGAGTTCCCGTGGGAGAGGAAATTTGTTTTGCTGAATCTGAATCTTGGTGAGTTTCTTGCCTTGTTGGAGACGTCGCGTTGCTCAGTTTGTGGAAGTCTGTCAAGGACCTATTGAGGCTGAGGTTGTTCAAAAATTCAAGATACATGAGAGGATGGTGTGTAGAAGGAATCTTTGTTCTTTGTTGCAACCTTGTCGACTTGCTTCTGTTGGATAGAAGATGCTTGTGGCGAGGTTGTAGTGGTTGCAGTGTCCTTATGTTCCCCTTTTGAACAAATTGTGAAGAAGATGAATTTTGCAGTATGAGATACTACCTTGCAGCACTTTTTTGGTGGAATAATAGTCAAAACTACCTTTGGTATTCTGTAGAGATGACCCCCTAGAGAAACAATGACACTGCGGGGTTGAGACTCATAAACAACATGGCGTCTCCACATATATGGTTGGCCAAAGAGAACATCACAGACATCCAGTGGGGAAACATCACATAATACCTCATCCTTGAAGGGTTGGATGTTGTATGAAAATCGTCACTGTGGAATGACACGAAGATCTCGTCCTTGTCAAAGCCACCCGATATTGTATGGCTGCGGGTGTGGTGTTGTCGACAATCCCAATTGTTTGATGACCTCTACTAATATGAGGCTCTTCTGGCTTCTACTATCAACAATAAAATGTAGTGGGGTCCCCTTCACCCACATCTGTGAATGAAAAAGGCACTCCCCCTCTTCAGGATCTGTTGGTTCTTCTGGTTGAATTATTGCGGTCATGACAATAGTAGTGGGGTCTGCATCGATGATCTGTCTTTTACCATTATTTTCAAAATTAGATTCTGATTCAAGGTTCAGCTCCTTGTCTTTGATATCGGCCACCAATGACTATTTTGAGCGACATTCATCGGTGTTGTGCTAGGGGATTTTGTGGAAATCACACCATTTTCTAGTGTCCTTCTTTGTCTTCCCATGACCCTTCTTTTCATGTGGATTGGACTGGTTTTCGGGAGACTATTTGCTAGGGTTGTCTTTATCATACTCTGGTTGTTGAGGATTTAAAGACCCGAACTCCCATTTATTCTGGTGCTTAAATTTCTACTCAATTTTAACAACATATCGATAAGAAACACTGTGTGATGAGATGTCCAGAAAATCCATTTCAGTTTGGATGTATCTGTGTAGAGCCCCATGGTATTTCAGAACCAAATGTCATTCAAAGTCTTTGATACCCATCTTGGTGCACAAGGTATGGAAGGTATTGGTGAAATCTGGAACTGCTTGACCCCTCTCTTGTTGCAGTGTGGTCCATCTCATGTACTGGTCCTCATAGTTACCAACAAGGTAATACCGTTCCTTTACTGCATCCATAAAAAAATCCCAAGTGGGCTCGGCCCCATATATTCCAGACTCCTCTGTGGAACTTTGCTCCTAGTAAGTTTCCCACCAATGTTTGACATGGGGGAGAGCTTTAAGGAGTGCGAAGGTGATCTTTTCTCTATTGGAAAAATTGTGAACAGAGAAATAACCTTCTATCATATTTAACCATTTATCTAGGGAATCCGCATCTATCTAACCTTCAAATATAGGAATATCAAAATTGACCTATACCTTAAAAGGCAAGGTGCCTCCAAAGTGGCCGCTTGATGAAGATGCGCCTGATGTTATCGGGTAAATCGATGAATGCAGACATAGACTAATCCCCCTAGATCCACCTAGATCTAGAACAAAACACGACAGGACATGGTGCTTTCCATAGGCTCTAATCATCAAATTTACTACCGAACAAAAGATGATAGACATACCTTTAAATGTCACTTCCTTATGTCTTTGTTGTTCCTGTTTCGCTCCGGTGCTCTTGTGATACTGATATTGTAGTGAGACACAAACCAACCAAAGTGAAAGTAGAGAGAGTATATTCAATGACAACCTATGAATATGATCAAGGAATTATGCAATAAAATAAAGATAATTCTATGGGAAAGAAACATGCCACTGTATTATATTAATAATAGGAAGAGAGATTACACCCAGATGCCTTGATGTCGTAAGGTTCCTTCCAACAGTTCCTTGCTTCCCACACACTTTTGATCCAAGAATTCTAAGACTATGGATCTAACATCTATCTTGACAAAAGAAAATCTCAAAGACACTCTAACCAAACTAATAATTCCAAGCCAAATCCAACCAATCTCAAAGGCTCAAGAACTTTCCAACCCAATCAAGCTAACTTTTTCCATGAGAGCTCCTCTCCTTTTATAAGTTGAAGAGGATAAGGTGAGGAGGTTAGGATGATCCCAATAAATCATGAAAGCAAGTAATATCCAAACCATTCGGAGGCCACCACACCATAGAAGCTTCTCCTTCTAGAAGCATCGAGAAAATGCTCATTTTTCCCACGTGCGAAGGCCACCGCAACTTGGCTATAGCGTAGCCTGTGGAAATTCCATGCCCTAGCTATAATGCAGCCTACGGAAATCAGGCATTTCCGCACCCTAGCTATGGTGCAGCCCATGGAAATCCTCAAAAATAGGGTTTTTACAGAGGAAAACACAACTTCATCTCTCAAGAAAAGTTCTTCTCCCTTCTTTCTTTAGGAATTCAGGCCACTGACCCTTCTAAAGGAAATAGATAGTTTTACATCATTAACGATCATAAGGGTGATGAAAATAATGTGTAACAGAGAGCCCCCCAAAGTATGAAGTTAGAACAGAGTGATAGCTGAAATACTTTGTCAAGTGTGTGTAGGGAACAAGGAACAGACGGTCGGAAACCTGCCAAAAAAAAAGGAAATACAGTACAATAATATATCATCACTGAGGTAGGAATTCCCATACTCAGAATAAAAATGACTCAAAGAATAAATTTCAACATGTGAAGATCCATGTCAAGTAAGACAGGTCATGGCCACCAAACATACACTATGGATCCATGCCATTATGACTCAAATCTGAACATAGAAACCAAAAATACACTATGGATCTATGTGTTAAAGACTCAAATTTGAACATAGCCACAAGGCATACAATGTGGATCTATGCAATAGTACAAACTGAATATACTCCAATGCAACCTGGATCTGTCAGAAACGACTCAGGGTCTTCATCTCCACCACTCTATAGTACAAATCTAACCATGTGATTACATGTGTTGAAGTCGAACATGGTAGAAACCACTTGATTACCAGTCAATGATGAGAACTGTTAACAAGTGCGAGGGAAATCATCATCAATGTCAATGACTCCCAAGGTACTCTAGTACAATCCAATGAATGCGAATAAATGATCTGAAGTCGAACACTTGGCAGAATCTCTCGATCAAGGGTCAATAATGAAAACCCACTGTCGAAAGAGAGGAAACATGCCATTGAGGCATGTAAGTTCCAAGGTACCAATTGGTTTCTAAGTCTAATTCCTGGATAATGAGTTGAAGTTGATAGCAAAAGACTCATCACAGGAGGGCCTTAATGTATCCCACATCAATGACATGAAATGAGTAACAAGATTTGATGTAGATCAGAGTAACAAATGATTCATAACTGACTCAAGGATGGCTGACGCATTAGAAGGCTTAAGGACTACAGAAGTGGTCGACGCAATAGAAGGCTTTCAGGGTTGAAATTCTCTTTGAACATATTGATGACATGACAACTGTCTTGGAAACACTGACTCAACAACATGGATCACAGACCAATTGGTAATCTTATAAAGGATTATGATCAAGAGACAAGCAGATTTTCCAACCTAAACACAAAGCGAGTGAAAGGGTGTCATGTTAAAAGGTGACTCTTCCATAGAATACAAGTTTATACACATTTCTTTCCCAATTGTCCCCCACCATCTCTGGTGAGTACCTCTTTATTTTTACACAAGCTTGAGGAGGATAACATATGCTTGAAATGTAAGCTCATCCTTGACATGAGTCCCTCATAGTATGTTTAACGAACCCTAAGAAGGAGTGGTTCGGTCCCATATGGGCCTTTCGATGTTTGTTTAATGAGTCCAAAGAAGGAAAAATCAGGGGTTTTTCATGTTTATAGAGTCTGAAAAACACTTAAAGAGAACTCTCTCAGTTCCTTTTTCGTAAAGTAGTCTGATGAAATTGAAAAAGATATAAACTATCACTCAACAGACATTTTATTCAAATACTTCAATGAGCGTGAAAATAACAAGGTCTCTCAGCAATCTTTTCATGTTTAGAGAGTCTGAAAAGAGGTTAAAGGGAACTCCAGGGGGTTCCTTTTTCATATAACCTTTATGAGTCCGAAAAAGTGATAAAAGTATACTCGGTTACATTCTCACATATTTACGAGCACGAGAAAGAACAAATACTAAGCTCGATAACTTATTCTCATATATTTGTGAGCATGAGAAAGAACAAATTCTAATCTCGGGATTGTTTTCATTTTTACACAAGCTTTAAAACAAAACAAAACTATGCTTGGGATAGATTTTATTTTTACACAAGCTTAAAAAATAAACAAAACTTTGCTTGGACCTGGTTTCATTTTTACACAAGCTCGAACTAGAGGAAACTATGCTTAAGGTAGGTGGTTTCATTTTTAGACAAGCTTGAACCATAGAAAACTATGCTCGAACTTCCCAATGCATAACACAGGGATGGTTGGTACTTATCCCCTAGCTTAAGAAACTAGTGGCTCAACTTCAGCATGAAGTCTAGAGGTTGATAAAAGTATACTCGGTTACATTCTCACATGTTTACGAGCACGAGAAAGAACAAATACTAAGCTCGATAACTTATTCTCATATATTTTCTAGCATGAGAAAGAACAAAGACTAAGTTTGGGATTGTTTTCATTTTTACGCAAGCTTTAAAACAAAACAAAACTATGCTTGGGATAGATTTTATTTTTACACAAGCTTAAAAACTAAACAAAACTATGCTTGGACCTGGTTTCATTTTTACACAAGCTCGAACCAGAGGAAACTATTCTTAAGGTAGGTGGTTTCATTTTTACACAAGCTTGAACCATAGAAAACTATGCTTGAACTTCCCAACGCATAACACAGGGATGGTTGGTACTTAGCCCCTAGCTTAAGAAACTAGTGGCTCAACTTCAGCATGAAGTCCAGAGGCTGAAAACATTACCCCCCAAGCTTCAATTCGTCCAACAACAAAGGTAGATGAAATGAAGCTTCAAATGCTAGACGAAGGACTTGACTCAACAGAGAGGGGGAAGTTGTTTCATTTTTTAACGATCTTGACATAGGATAAGAACTATGCTCAAGAATCCAGGTTCAATCCCTAGACCTATGTTTCATTTTTTAACGAGCTTAACATAGAAATAGGAACTATGTTTATAACCTTTGTTTTATTTTTTAACGAGGTTTCCACAGAGACAGAAAAAGCTATCCTTGTAACTGGTTTCATTTTTTAATGAGCTTGAAATCAGAAAACCGTGCTCCAAGATGGTTTCATTTTTTAATGAGCTTGAAATCAGAAAATCATGCTCGACGTTGGTTTCATTTTTTAACGAGATTGAAATTAGAAAATCATGCTCAAAGCTGGTTTCATTTTTTAACGACCTTGAAATAAAAAAATCATGCTCGAAAACTCTTCCTGATCACGGCTTCTAAGAGGACAATGCTCTGGAAGGACACCATGTCAAGGGACAAAACTCGATCATGGCTTCCAAGAGATCTTCATTTGACGAAAGAAACACACTCTGGAAGGAACACATGTTGAGGGTCACAAGAGGGGTAAGGAGGTCAGGCTCCAATAGCCCTATCGAAGAGATAACCATGTCAACTACCGGATCTAGGTCATTAGAAGTTGAAGTCATGGGAGACAACGCCACATAATTAACATGTGGTGGGGGCGATACCATATACATATAAGAACTATTTAGGGAGGTAATCCAGTCAGGACCGATGAATGAAAGTTGATCAATAGTCACCATTCTTCCATCGTGAGGGAAAGATATCATGTGAAAAAGAGTGGACACAATAACTTTCATGGCACAGACATAATCCCACCCAAGGACTAAAGAAAAATCGAAGGGTTCTTGGACTACCATGACATCAATAAAGACAATTTTCCCTCCCAAAGTTACAGGAAACTAAGGAAGGGTCCCTAAAGGTTGATTGGTTCTTCTGTTAAAATCTAACAAATTCTTCATAATCGGGGCAAGCTGAGGACAACCCAAAGCTTTCCAAGCAAAAGAGGACAAAATGTTGACGGACGCACCTTCATATATCAACGTCTGAGGAACGTCCCGACCACAAACTTGTACTGTAATTTGGAGAGGAATGTGAGAGGGAAGATGAGTTCCAGTTATCACACCCCAATCAAAACGGATGGCCTCATTACTTGGACAGGGTTCCATGGGAGAAGGAGGAATACCCCCCGACATGGTAGAGTTTGTATCAACGAGAAAAACATGGGCAGTATCAGGTTTACTCTCTAGCGGGAGAGTAGGATCGACTGATGACGAGGTCAGATCGACCACTTGGGTTTCATTCTCCAAGGGGAGAATGGGGTCAACGGGTAGAGACAGATTGACTGATTGGGTTTCACTCCCTAGTGGGAGAGTGGGATTGACTGAGGATGGGATCGAATCAACCACTTGGGTTTCATTCTTTAACTGGAGAGTGAGATCGACCGAGGATGGGATCGGATCGACCCCTTGTTCAACGGGTTCGACTAAAGAAGTGACCAGGTTGACTACATGATCAATTGGATTGACCAATGAAGGGGCTGGATTGATCATTCCATCAACCGCAGGTGGGTCGAGAGTAAGCTTGCAATAAGCACCTGGAAGTTGATTCTGGGGGATAGTCATGTCTTCCAGTAATTTCGAGGATTCGTCCATATGAGGGAAAAGGTGAGTTAGATGAATCCCTTTGCATAACATACACGAGAACTTGGCTCTACTTTTTTTCTTCCCAATGGTATCTTAACTAGTTGATGGGAGGTCATCAGCATGTTGCTCAAAGGCTAAAAACACGGGTTGGCGAGGGTGTGTAGACCATGCTTCTATAACCTTGGATAGACCAGGGAAATATTTAAGAAGATGGCTACCCTTGCAAATCCTGTAAGGGTACTTTGCATTACGGGTTGTTTGGGTGATCTTGACATCATCAACACTCCCATCACGATTAACAGTAACTGGTTATTTTCCAACATGTCTGGCAGTGGTTGGGAGTATGGATCCTTGTTTGTTTTTCTTCTTCTTCTTCTTCCGTTTCTTCTTCTTCTTATCCACCGAGTTACTAGCTTTAGAGATTTCACTCAGCGAAGAAGAGGAAATGGAAGAAGGCCTTGCAATTGAAGAAGGGGAAGAAGATCTTACTGGTGAAGAAGATGAAGGATCAACATGAGGTTGATGTTCTTTGGGGGAAGTGCTCACAAATGAAGCACTAACTGCATTCGGGACTACCTGAGTGGAAAACAACCATACCGGTAATCCAATTGTGAGACCTGGAAGGCTCAAAGTAGCGATATGAGGAGGACCAATGTTTCCTTAAGAAGGAAAAAAAAAAGGTTTCTATGGATCAGAGGTTCCTTCATTGGTCATTCCGAGAATTGACGCCATTAAAAACAAAAATACAATCTAGAGTCTACGAGGGAAAACAAATAGCACACACTAAAAATCTAGTACGCAAGCAAGCAAGAAAAACCTTCTCACAATGAGCACACTAGTTGGTGATGAAATCCAACATTGCGGGAACAAAGTAAGAAGGGGTTGAGATAGAGCAGGTAGAAAAGTTACATTGACGACCTGCTTAATGGACTTACGCCTTGGTGCAAGCTTCCACGCAGTAATTGTGGATTTACCCTCCAAGGAGCCCGAGTGAGTTTGGCCAACGTCAATTCCAGGTACCGTGAAGACTTTCCCCTCCACAATCACCTTGTGTAAAGATCCTAAAGAGATAGGCCACTAAGGTTACCAACTACTACATTTATGCCTTGGGAAACAATCGACAGTCTGATCCACGTGCAAAGGCAGGGTATCTAGCCAGAAATCAACTTGAAAGGCTTCCACTCATCATTGTAGGTATACCTTTCAAGCGACCCCCATAATACGCGCAACCTCTACACCAAGACCAACAAAGCAGGGTGAGTAACTCTTCCAGTCTCAATGTGACCTCATGATTGACCCTTGTGTTAGAAGGCCTTCCCAGGACAATATGTAATAAGTGGATTCCACCGCTCCCCAACTCAAGATTTTATGTTTTTTTGCAGCTTTTGAAATTTATCTTTCACACCTATTCCAAATCCCTACAACTAATCTAATGTAGGTTTGCTACCAGAAGATATAAAAATGTCTAATCAATTTTCATAAGCGCTTTATTTTATGGCTATTGTTACTCAAGAGGAAAATGGTGTGGACAATATGGTGTTTTGACCGACTCGAAAGTTTATGCAAAGAGATGAAGATACAATCTTTTCATTTCGATGAAAGCTATGCTATGAGAAGGAGAAAACATTTACCATTCCCATATGCACAATGTACCAAAATCTTAAAACTCATCAATATCAATATTTTCAAGAAATGAGACAAAGGTATTGTACACCAATACACGATTCATGCCCCCCCCAAGAATCATGCAATTTCACCACTTCAAATCCAAGGATGTCCCCAAGATTAGTGCAAAGCAAGAAAATTAAAACTTTGTTTCAAAGATAACTAAAAGCAATAGCCAATCTATGTAAAACAAAGCAACCCAAACAAATTTTCTCTTTTAACACGAATTATCAAATAAAAGAAAAAGAAATTCTTTCACCAAACAATTCTAAAGAAAAAACAATGCTTTGTTGCAGAAAGATGCTTAAAGGAAGAGACCAAATCTTTCAAAAGAAAACAAAGAAAAAATGAGGTATAGATGGTTGAAAGAAAATTCAAAATTTTTCAAGCAGATTGTAATCAGACCCAACAACTCACCCAGAATCATATCACAGATCTGGACAAGGAAAACCACCAAAAAATATTTTTTTTCACAATTTCCGCAGGCTGGAAGACTAGCACAGTGCAGAAATCACTGATTTTTGCGGGCCAGATATGGGTAGGGCACGGTGTTTCCACACTGGAAAAAATAGGTAGGGTGCGAAAATCGTAAGTTTCCGCACTGTCCCTCAAAGTAGGGTGCGGAAATCAAACAAAACTGGAAAAAATTAAAAATTGAGAAGGTTTTCCAGTGAAGTTTAACAGTCAGAGAGTCAAGCTGGATCTTCCAGGGACTCAGAAAACAAAAACCAAGCAATCAAAGCAAGAAAACAAGGAAAACTAGGAAAACATTCGTATCCCCAGCAGAGTCACCAATTTTGTTATCGGGTAAATCAGTGAATGTGGACATAGACTAATCCCCCTAGATCCACCTAGATCTAGAACAAAACACGACAAGACATGGCGCTTTCCCTAGGCTCTAATCATCAAATTTTCTACCGAACAAAAGATGATAGAAATACCCTTAAATTTCGCTTCCTTATGTCTTTTTTATTCATGTTTCGCTTCAGTGCTCTTGTGATACTGATCCTGCAGTGAGACACAAACCAACCAAAGTGAAAGCAGAGAGAGTATA
The DNA here is from genome assembly GCA_009831015.1 of Picea engelmannii. NCBI lineage: Eukaryota > Viridiplantae > Streptophyta > Pinopsida > Pinales > Pinaceae > Picea > Picea engelmannii. Next base: position 920,343 of record ML778059.1, on the reverse strand, counting down.
TTCAATGACAACCTATGCATATGATCAAGGAATTATGCAATAAAATAAAGCTAATTGTATGGGAAAGAAACATGCCACTGTATTATATTAATAATAGAAAGAGATATTACAACTAGATGCCTTGATGTTGTAAGGTTCCTTCCAATAGTTCCTTGCTTCCCACACACTTTTGATCCAAGAATTCTGAGACTATGGATCTGACATCTATCTTGACAAAAGAAAATCTCAAATACACTCTAACCAAGCTAATAATTCCAATCCAAATCCAACCAATCTCAAAGGCTCAAGAACTTTCCAACCCAATCAAGCTAACTTTCTCCATGAGAGCTACTCTCCTTTTATAAGCTGAAGAGGATAAGGTGAGGAGGTTAGGATGATCCCACTAAATCATGAAAGTGAGTAAGATCCAAACCATTTGGAGGCCACCTCACCATAGAAGCTTCTCCTTCTAGAAGCATCCAGAAAATGCTCATTTTTCCCACATACGAAGGTCGTCGCAACCTGGCTATAGTGCAGCCTATGGAAATTCTGCACCCTATCTATAGTGTAGCCTACGGAAATCAGGAATTTCTGCACCCTAGATATAGTGCAACCCATGGAAATCCACCAAAATAGGGTTTTTACAGAGGAAAACACAACTTCATCTCTCAAGAAAAGTTCTTCTCCCTTCTTTCTTTAGGAATTCAAGCCACTGACCCTTCTGAAGGAAATAGATAGTTTTACATCATTAATGGTTATAAGGGTGACAAAAATAATATGTAACACCTGATGCTATCGGGAGGCATTGAAGGATGTGGGAAAAATTCTCCATCATTTCGTCCCTCTGTCGCATGAGAGCTTACTCAAGCAATAGACATATAGGATCGTCTGCTTCGTTGTTTTTCTTTTCTTTTGCCATTGAGGGTTTCTTGGGTGTGCGAGAGTGATTGTACTCAAGAGAGACAAGATTGAGACCCAACTTTTTATACTCGGACCTTGTCGGGGACATGCACTGAAAAAACGATCAAGAACAACCTACTCTGATACCACTGATTTGGATTATTTTCGGCACGAAATGAGAGCGGAGATATAATAAAGAAATGCACAGAGATATTGTAGATATTCAATAGTATAACATAAATGTATCAGAGATGCAACCATAAACACAGATATACAGTAATACATGATTTCTATTAATGAAATAAATGTACAGAGACTGTAAAAATACAGAGTGAAAGACTTGCTAGAATGGTGGAAGCTTATCTCTGAGAAGAGATGTGATGGTTACTCACATTCACAAGAACATGATTAAAATGGGGCTCTGAAGGCCTTTTTACAATAAGCAGGAATTCCAAAATCCCTCGACATCCAAAAACCTAACCCTAGGAGATGAAGCGCCAAAAGTCATGTGGGCCCTGTTTGGGTAAGTTAGTACATCAACTTTCGAGGGTCGTAACTTTTGCATACGATATTTGTTTTACGCGTATGATAGCCCATTGGAAAGGTATTATTGAGGAGATTCATTTTAGGTGCAATATTGAAGGAACTTCCATATTTCAAAACTGTTTTCCCAAAAACCATCGTTTAGGGCCTCAAAATGGCTCCGGAAGTTAAAAACTACTAAAAATAGTAAATTACCAAAATTACCAGAAAACTGTTTTGAGCCAGTTGGAAAAGGTGGGTGGCCACCAATATCCACCTGGATCACCAGGAGATTCATTTTTCTGCCAAATCTTTTGAAGATATACATTTTTCTCATATTGAGGCCGATACACTCTCAAAAGAGGTGCTCCAGCTTCCATCAAATGATATTTTTTGGGAGGAATATCTTGAGGGCTCTTCCATTGCTTGAGTCAAGGAATATTTTTACTAAAAGAAACTCTTTTTATTTTTTGTAAGTGATGCATGTTTTGTTGATACCACTTGATTATACTTTGAGAACAGATACATGACAATTTAATATGCTCTATTTTGGTGATTTGGTTTGTTGACCATACTCTTGATTGCGCTTTAGCGCTTTTTGATTGTACATCCTATTATCTTAATAAAAAGTATGATTTTTTTTCAAGGAAAAAAAAATACAAAAAGACACATTACATGTGAACTTTAACCTTTCAAATGAGAGTTACAATTCTCTAGAAGACAAACTACATTGATGACAACACACTGTAGAAAACTACTATAATAAAATATTTATATAAACATGATTATCACAACTACTCTAATGCTAACTCTAAAGTGTTCAACCAGGGCACTTGGGAATAAATCGCTCAAATTTTGACCAACTATTGTGTGCTCACTTATCCTGAAGATAATGATGGTAAAAATTGTTCAAAACATGCATCTAGGGGGTAAATATGCCATGATTCTTTCACTGGGATCTGGATCCACTTGTACTAGAAAAATATCCTTTTTTAGGAAACAGATCTGATCCAAACTACACAAAAAACCCAATAATCTGATATGGATCCGAGATTCCATGATTCCACAAAGAATAGGATGTAGGTGCAAGGTGCCTTAAAGAGAATTCAATGACTGGCTAAATCCTCTCAATTCTCATTCCCTTTGATAATTGTTTTAACCTAAATGATTTGGGAGGAAGACATGTTCTCCCTAGATTATCTAAGAAAAAAGTTATTTGAAAAAAGATCTTCATTTTTCTTCCTCTTCTCTTCTTGACCTTTGTCCAACCTTCATCCAATAAGATGTGGTTCATATCTTGAGTTTCTTAGCCATTCTAGCATCTGCACGAAAGACAAATCCTCCACAACAATGTTTTTTGCACAACGCTCAATAGTGTCCAAAGGCCTTGAAAAAAAACCATTCCTATTGAGGGGTGGAACCAAGCCATCCATGAATAAAAGTGACTCAAGAATAACATTAGGCTTTTGATCTGGGTTCAGTTCTACCTAATGGGGATTAGTATCAGATTCCTTCCACCAATTGGGTTTCAATTCTTGCACTTATTTTAATGTGAAGCAGTTTGGAAAGAAGCTTTAACAATGGGAGAAGAGGCAATGAGATGGCCATGCCCGAAGCAAAGCTGGTAAGAAAAGAAATATGTTCATATTTTAGCTATAAATATTACAATCTAGTATGAGTTATTTAAGAATACCCTTACTTAAACAAGCTTCACTGCAAATTTTAGATGCAGGTAGACAATGGAAAGTTTGTCGCCTCTAGAGCCATGGCATTAGACTTACCTAGAGAATTCCCAATCGTAGTAAGATAGTTGGCATGCAAATATTCTAGAGACATGTTAATCATCCACACCTACATATGGTCTAGATATAGCATTTCAATGTACAGGTTTAACCCTTACTACCAAGCCCTCATAAAAAGGTCAACCCTCCTAAAGAACCAGGGCCCATTGTGAATTACACTCTATGTCAAGGGGAGAGATAAGATAAGTTTATTAGTATCCAACAAATGACCATAAAAAGGTCAATAGGACTGCTAATTACATTTTCATCAATATGAATTAGGAGTGCAAGGGCAACTCATATAAGAGCAAGACAAAAGCAGATCTAATCTAAGATTCAAGGTCTAAAGCTAAGCATATAAAACTGTAATACCAAGAAAGGAATCATCTTAGTGATGATAATACACAACCCTACAGCCAAGAAAAGAAATGTCAAGCATGAGGAAACTTTAGAGGGGGCCTCAACATGCTCTTTTGTTGTTGTTGTCTCCTATAGAAGAGGAGGAGAAGGGTCAAAGTTCTCCCAACGAAACTGCAATTTCAATATCTATGCCCCTTCTAGCATCTAAGGTCAAAGAAAGGAATCTCTTGATAAACCACTGACCAAAGGATTTGGGTCATGGTATTATCCCTACCACTAAGCTCTAGAGGAATATGTTTTTATGCACGCGTTGGGTGAAATGAAATGGGATCTCAAATGACAACTTCACAACAATCCCACTAGCGAAGATTAAATGGCTACCCCTATCCTTTGGGAGTACCAAAAATAAAGACATGATCAACCTAATGTTTTCTAGCTGAGGGGGTGGCCAGACATAGTGGGATTTGAATCCAAGGGCCTCGCTCATATATAAAGCCACACATTACTATATTGGACACTAGAAGAAAGAAGAGAGAGAGAGTTTTGGGACTCTCTTAAGGGACAGTAAAATCAATTATAGATCTCATAGTAAATGGGACATTGGAAGATGAAATAATAATATGTCTCAATATCTTGTAAAAGGCATGGATGGCATGTCTTGTCCACTTGAAGAATGTGATGCTCGACCTCAACCCAGAGTTTATCGAAGCCAACTTTGAATTGTTCCAAGGGGATCCTAAGAACATGCATCCAATGTAAAATTGTATAAGGAGGAAAAACAATGAGTCCATGCCTAAAATCCATAAAGTGGTCTACATATAACACTAGATTGAGATTTAAAACCCCTCGAGGGTCAATCAAGGAGACCTGTATACACTACCTATAGATTTCCTCTCCAATAATCATGTTAAAATCTCACATGGTCGACGATATATGAACAAGGGAATCAAGAGAGTATTGGAATGGGGGGAAAGTGATCCATACAAATTCACATATACTACAAGAGACGTGTGACATCCACAAACCAGCTACAACCTTCTAGGAATAGTAATCAAGAAAGTAGTTCCAAGCTTAGTAAATAGTGCAATGTGCAAAAATCTAAACGTAGTGAAGAAGAAACAAAAGTTCAAAAATGGATTCAATACTAAAAGGATGGGCCACATTGGGGTGGATCGCCATAATTTATTACAAGAAAGAACCTCATGAATTGAACATCAAAATCTAGAAATATTTTAGTTTTGGTCAAACATTAGTATACTTATATATCAACCCAAAGGCTAGGTAGTAGTCTTCCTTCTCCTTGACTTGGGAGGGGTCAAGTTCTACAAACAACACTAAATTCAGAATTGTTGACATAGAAGCACAACAAAGAGGGCTTCTTCAAGGCCACGTATGATTCCTTGAAGGAGATATTCTTCTTTGGGTACAACCCTCCATTAGGCCGATGAAATTGAGACTTGTTGATGAAGAGTGGTTTCCCCCTTTTGGGGAAGAACAATGGTACCTTTCCTGGGAAACATCAAACCATTCTACTCGATATCAGGACGATGGATATGATTTTAAGCAACAACTAGCCACGGTAAGGATTGCATACAATAGAGGCCCAATGGTAGTGGAAATGGGAACATGCAAGGAGAATCAACATAGATGGAAAATGCAGAACCAAATGGAAGGGGGCATCTAAGGTGGAGTCAAATGGAAGGGATGCAGCTAGGAAGAGTTGCACAAAAAGAGGGAAGGCTAGGGAAAATCTGTTAAGCCCTAATATTGTCTCATTACCCCTTAATTGGGGCATATTATATTAGTAATGTTATTTTATTTATGCTGGCTTTAGGCCATTAGTTGTAATTATACCTCCTAGTCTCCTATATATACCAAGGAGATATTTTCATTTTGAATCATCTTATACTTGAACATTTAAGTGGGGTAAATGGAGGTTGCCCCCTCGAAGAGGCTTATTATATGAAATTATCTCTTTCTCAAGGCGTTGAGTACTTTTTCTAAGGTTTTTCTATGCTATATTGATATTTGGTTCTTAACATATGGTATCAGAGCTCAAGGTCTTGGGGTTTCACTGCTACATCTGAGACGCCTTGGAACTTTCACTATAATTTTTTTTATACAATGTGTCAAAAGGAATGGCTTGGATGATATTTAGTAGACGGATCAAGGTATGTTGGGTTCAAATTTCAGCTCCCGAGGCCTTATACTTTTGGAGATACAACCTGTACAAGATAGGGTTCTGGAATCCTCCTGAACTGAGTCATTGTGGAATTTTCGCTATACAAACTTTTTTGTAATATTTCAGACCCTGAACTCCAAAGGATATTCACAGAAATTAGTAAGGTACTGTGGTAAAACTTTCAACTTCTAGGTTATCTTAAATTTGTAGATACACCCTATGTAAGATAGGGTATCTGACTAGTCCTATTGACTAGTCTCAAGAAGGTGTTCCATGTAAGATAGTCATAACTTCTTCCTAGAGTATCCAAATTGAGTGGGACTAGTTTCATTGGATCGTGGATGGTCTTTAGTATTTTTGGTACAAGTTTCAGAATTTTATATCAATTATTCTGTGCGGGGAACGTTATACAAGTGAGATCTCCTGGAAAGGCCAAAAATCGGCAAGTTGTCGGGAAGTTACCGTAAATTCCACTTGGAACATCCAATTTTCATCAGACCTATGGCATTGTAGAGAAGAAATATTAGATAACTACATAAAATAAAGTTTCATACCCAAAAGGGCCGAAACTTCGGAAATACAACAGAATAGAGATTGTCTAGCAAAACAACCTCAAAATCAAGGTTCAAAAGTGATACTTGGTCAACATGCCACCCAAAAAGGGAACTTCTACACCAAATAAGCCTCCAGAAAATCCTACTTGGACTCTTGATGAAGGTGAAGAAATGTGTAGGGACATAAATGATTTACAAAAGAAG
>ML778059.1:886555-900792 GCA_009831015.1 Picea engelmannii | reverse complement strand
ATTAACGTTCGAAGGGCCAAGAGGGTCTGGAATCGATTATGCACTACAGATCTAGGCACCCCAATCCTGACCGTTGAGAGATGTGCACCCCATTCTGGACCCCCCCCTCCCATTAAAGGTAGAATGACAAGGGGGGTCCGAAATGACCTCAGCCACAAATCTGGGCGCGCAGATCTTGATCGTCTAGATCTGCGTGCTCATTAAAATAATGCACCCTCTTTTAAAACCTTGGGATAAATGGATTTTTAGCCCATTTTTTGACCTTCTTCTTGTCACAGGGGACATTTCTTCTAGGAAAATACCCCGTACTTGATTATTTTGTAACATTAGGCTCCATGGGGGATGGCACACCCCCTGTGGGCTGCTAAGAACTCTTTTTCATTTTCAGTGCCTTGCTATTGGGCTATGGAGTCATTATTAAAAGTTAAAGATAAAAAGAAAAACAATACTTAGAAATATAGAGGAGCCATGTATGGCTCAAAAGAAACATTTCTTCAGAAAATGCCCATTCACAGGGCCATTGAACACTTCCTCTCCCTCCAAATCCTGCAACCTATAGGTATTATTTGAAAATACTTCAACAATTTTGAAGGGCCGGATCCATAGGGCTTCAAACTTGCCATGTTTTCCCTTTTCCTGCTTGGGAGCATCCCATTTCAACACCAGCGCTCCTAACTAGAAATCTTCCTTCTTGACCTTTTTTCAAAGGCCTACTTGATCTTTTGCTGACGGTCCTGAGTTCTGATCACCACCTGCTCTCTGGACTGTTGGACTTCTACCAGCTGATGAATTCTTCTGATCATGTCATCAGGCTCTCCCTTATAATCCTGAAATAATTTTTCCACGAGCACAACCAATTGAGAAGGAAAAATAGATTATGTTCCATAGACTAGTTGGAAAGGGGAGATGCATATGGATCTTTTTGTTGTCACTTGATCAACCCACAAAGCGAATTTCAGCTTTAAATCCCAGACCCTCTTGTTGTCCTCTAGAAACCTTTTGATGATCCTTATTAGGATTTTGTCAGAGGACTCTACCAAACCATTGCCTTGGGGATAGTATGGGGTAGAATGAATCAATTTGATCTCAAACTACTCACAGAATTTGACCAATGGTTTGGCTTTGAAAGATGTTGCATTATTAGTGACAATCTTGCTTGGGCAGCCGAATCTTGTGATGAGCTCCTCCAGGAATCCAATGATTACGTTATGGGAAGTAATCCTGGTGGGGATATATTCTATCCATTTGGTGAAGAAATCTATGGTAGGCAGGATCCATCTGTTTTGTCCATTGGAGGCAGGATGGATCTCCACAATAAAGTCTAGGCCCCACTGCTGGAAAGGTCCTAAAACAACCACAAGCCTTAATGGCAGAGATTTAAGCTATTGCTTTCCTGAGAGCCTTTGGCATTTGATGCAGGATTTGATCTTGCCTTGTTCCTTTGTAGGCCATCGGGAGGCCGCAACTCTTGAAGAAAATATATGACATCCTTGTACCAAGGACATCGTGCCAATGGGGGTTCTGCTTGAGGATATGCATCAGCCAACTGGTCCTACTGATTTCCTAATCATTCATTGATGAAACTTACTGATGCAAGAGCATCACTCCAAGCCATCCATGCGCCAGCCAGCACAATGTGCATTCAATGAAGGGCGAGAGGCGCAACCCTCTCGTTTCAAATTTTGAATTTGAAATCAATGTAATTAATGTTTTGTAAGGCCATGGAGCCATAAATCTATGCCTTTGAGCAGGCTATAGTTAAACAAGGCCTTTAATGGTTGTAAGGTTGGGATCTAGCTCTGATCTGGACTAGACAACCGTTTAATTGTGATTCAATGAAATTGAATAGAGTAGGTAGCTTGGAGGGAAGAGCTCAAAGAGCCCCCTCATGTAAAAGATCCTTTGTATGCAGGAGAAAAAAAAAAGGTAGTTGAGTAAGAAGAGAGTCGAGAGATAGGAGAGCTCTGTGAGAGTTAGAGTGGAGGAGAGAGGGATCCAAGACTCTGTCAAAGTCTGAGCTCAAGAACACCTTGTAAAGGAGGCATTTCATATTAATATAAAAAGAAGATTTCTTGCATGAGTTTCTGTGTTTCTTTATGTGTTTATGAATGTCTTTGTGTGTTCTTTATATGTTGTAGATGTGCATTTGTAGGGACAGATAGGTTCTACTATCTATGAGTTCTTTGATTTTAGGTTTGGGGTTCTTTGAGGCTTCATGCCAAGAGGGTGCGACAAAATGCTACGGGTTTTGAAAGCCAATGCATAGATGCACTTCTGAATTATGTGGATTTAGGCAAAGACGTGCCAGGAGGGCGCACTAGTGGAAATATTAGACTCAGGGAGGATCCTCAAGGTTACTTAATACCTTGGAGGTGAGACTTTGCAGAGGAGAGCATAGAGGAGGAAACCCGAACTACTAAAGGTTCTGTAGAGCTTTGCTAGGAGGGCATTGAGCAGGTTCAAGATAGCACAGGAGAAATCTTGTTTGAGTTCAGTAAGAAGACAGAGTCACTGAGGATTCTGCAGGAGTTCTGCTAGGAGGGCATTGAACAGGTGCTGAGAGCACAGAGGGAACTCTTGTTTTGAGTTCAGAGAAGAGAAAAGAAGTGTCACAGGAAGAAACTTACAGAGTTACTGAACACTCTGTGAAGAGAGGCTCTGCAAGGCATGCATCAAGCAGAAGAACGCCAGGAGGGAGAGAAGCATTTATTTTCAAGAAATACTTCATATCTGAGTTTAGTGAAAGCTCAGCAGCACAAGGAGTGCACGCAGGAAGAACTTGTTTCAAGTTCTCAAGATCAGGATAGATGGCACCTTTGTGTGCAGAGAATCTGCAAGGAGTGCATAAGTCGAGAAACCTTTCAAGGTTTCAGAGAAAGGAAGCTCAGGAGGAACAGTGTATTTGTGCACAGGGCAATAGCTAAGAGGATTGCGGAAGTCGATAAATCTTTCAAGGTTTTAGAGAAGGATAAAGCTCAGGAGGAAGAATGCCTTTGCACACAGAGCAACAGCTGCAACGAGTGTAGGAAGAGTCAGAGAAAACCTTTGAAGTTTTCAAAGGTCCTAAAAGCTCAGGAGGGAAAGCGTCCTTAGAATGCAAGTAGGACCTGAGGATATAGGCTTCGCAGCAGAAGGAAGCAAAGGCCGAGACCTTTGGAACTTGGAAAATATTCCAAAGAAAAGGGAGGAAACACATGCTCAGAGAGGAGCTCCAGCTACCGTCAGATCTTGCGTGGATAGCCGATAGCCATTGGATCCAGGAGGAGCTGCATGAGGTTTAATCCTCATGTGCAAAGGAGAGGAGCCGCTAGATCATTTCAGCATTTCAGAGATTCGAGGTTTGGCATTTCTAGGATCTCGATGACAAGAGACCGGGGCACTTCACAGTGAAAACCTCGAAGTCACAAAATGCGACTTGCCTTTGGAGCAGAAACTTCGACATTTCGGCATATCGGGGTTTCGGATACCAGGAGGTCGAAGGAGCAACATTTGTCGTGGAGGATTCACGAAATTATGAATCCCGAAGTCCTGAAAAGTGCACATGGACAAGGTTTCAGGGAAATCCCTGAAAGGAGCATTTCGGTATTTCGGCTACCAGAAGATGCAGGGGTAAGAGTTTGGAACTCTTGACCCATAAAGTCTCGAAAGGACCTGAGCCATTGGATCAGGAGAGGCTTTGAGCCGTTGATCTCATTTAGGAGAAGGAGGATCGAAGTTTTAGGATTTTGGTGTTTCGGTACTTTAGATACCGTGAGTACTAGTGGACAAGGAATTGTTGTGCCAGGATTCATGAAGTTTCGAAATGCGAATTCCTAATAGCATAGCGAGGAATAGTGTTGGGTCATGAAGACAACATTTCAAGATTTCGGCATACCGGGGTTCAGGATTTCAGGAATCCCGAAGACAAGGAACCGAGGTATTTCAGCATTGGAAACCCCGAAGTTCCAAAAGAGGCATGCGGTCACAGGGGAAAGTGGTCACATAGGACGGAAATTCACCATTTCAACATTTTGGCATTCAGAGGTTCGAGGGGTTAGGAACTCGACGCCAGGGTTCACGAAACCCAAAATTTCCTTTTTTCGGAAAAAGGTCGCGGTCGTGTCTAGAGGCCTTATGCAGGTGAAAGATCGCACCTGGTGCATGTTTGTGCAGGTGGAGTTTTTGTAAAGGACCTGTGGATATAATTCATTGAAGGTTCCAGTAGGGAACTAAAGGAGTCACTTCAGCTTGAGGAGAAATCAGAACGATCCTAAGACCGGGAGGTCGTGCAAAACCTGTTGAGGCAGGGAGTGCTGTGTCACTTACCCCCAAAGCTTTGCAATTTTCTTCAGCCAACAGCTTGGCTAAGCCTTGACCTTTGATAAAATTGGTGGGCTTTATCTCTAGATAAAACTCAAGGATCTTGGTGATCCATTTACTCCTTCTCCCATCTATGTCAGGCTGAGTAAGAATGTCCTTCACAACAGCTGAGGGGACATAGGCAATGACTTTTGACTACAGCATATAGAATCTAAAATATTTGAGAGATTTCACCAGGGCATAAGCCTGCTTTTCCATGATGTCGTATCTGACCTCAACATCCCTTAATGCTCTCCTAAAAAAGGCAATTGGTTGCTCCAGCCCGGCATCATTTTTTTGTAGTAAAAGAGAAGCCACTGTGTCAGATGAAGCAAAGGAGAAAATAAGGAAATCCTTTGAGTAGTTGGGACTGATAAGAACATGAGCTTCAGTCAGGGATTTCTTTATCTGCTCAAAGGAATTTCAAGACTCAAAAGTCCACCTAACTTCATTTCATTTCCTCAACATGGCTATTATAAGCTTTACCATCTCAACAAAGTTAGAAACAACCCTCCTTAGAAAATTAATTTTACCAAGGAAAGACTGGACTTCTTTCCTGGATCTTGGGATTGATAAGGCTTGGATTGCTTCAACTCTTCTGGGATCAATCTTGACTCCTACTGCTAATACTATGTGGTTGAGCAACTTTCCCTCCTTCATGGAAAATATAGACTTTTGGGATTTAATGAAAGGGCAAACCTCCTACATTTCAGAAAAACCTTCCTCAGATGATAGCAATGTTCTTTATCATATTTGGAAAAGACTATGATTTCATCCAGATAGATGACCAAAAACTTATCCTTTTCCCCAATGAAATCTATGTCCATGGCTTGCTGAAACGTTTCCCCCGTGTTCATCAATCCAAATGGCATTTTGGCATACATGAATGTGCCCCAGAAAGTGGTAAACACTGTCTTTTCTCTATCCTCAGGAAGAACAGAGACTTGATTGTAGCCAGAGAAGCCATCAATCATGGAAATCCTGGATTCTCCTGTTACCCTCTGTAATATATGTTCCATCTTTGGCAGGGGGTAATTGTCCTTCTTTGAGCTCCTGTTCAGGATCCTGAAATCAACACAGAGTCTGATTTCCCCATTCTTCTTTTTCAATAGGACCAAGTTGGCCACCCTCTGAATATCTCAAAGGCATGATGATCTGGGCATTTAGTAGCTTCTTTACCTCTCTCTCCATGATAGGCAACAACATAGGATTAATCGGTCTTAGCTTCTGCCTGAATGGCTTGGCCTCCTCTTTCAATGGGATCTTGTGTTCAATGACAACAGTGTCATATGTCTTGAGTTCTTCATATGTCCAAGCAAACACATCATAAAACTCCTTCAAAAGATCAATATACTCGATCCTCTGCTCCTTTGACAGGCTGCTTGACAATTTGACGAACTTTGGTTCCTTCTCTGTGCCGATGTTGCATTCAGTTTCATCAGCAATATCATCTGAGATTTTCCCCTTTATTTCCACATCATTTCTATCAAAAATCCTTTACAAAGGAACTATACCCTTTGGAATATGATTGCTTAGCAGTTGCATAATGTCATGCTCTACAATCTTACTCAGAAAATCACCAGCATCAAGCTTTGCTTCAGAAACAAGGTCTTGATCAATATGTAGCACTAAAAATTCTTCAATAGTCTCCAGGAATCTTTTGATATCAAGATCATCCTCAAACACCTTCCAATGTTTGACATTGTGAGGTATGGAAGGCCTGTATTTTACTTCTATATCATATCTGAGTTTGGGTGGCAGGGGCACCTTGAAATGGCTTGTTTATGTAGCCAGAGAATCAACCACTGTGTTCTTTTCTCTTGAAACAAATGAAATGTTGAATTTTGAGAAGAAACTGTCGATTAGGTCCCATACCTCATTTCTGTAACTCTTGAACATCTATCTTGACAAAATAAAATCTCAAAGACACTCTAACCAAACTAATAATTCCAAGCCAAATCCAACCAATCTCAAAGGCTCAAGAACTTTCCAACCCAATCAAGCTAACTTTTTCCATGAGAGATCCTCTCCTTTTATAAGTTGAAGAGGATAAGGTGAGGAGGTTAGGATGATCCCACTAAATCATGAAAGCGAGTAATATCCAAACCATTCGGAGGCCACCACACCATAGAAGCTTCTCCTTCTAGAAGCATCGAGAAAATGCTCATTTTTCCCACGTGCGAAGGCCACCGCGACTTGGCTATAGCATAGCCTGTGGAAATTCCATGCCCTAGCTATAATGCAACCTGTGGAAATCAGGCATTTCTGCACCCTAGCTATGGTGCAGCCCATGGAATCCTCAAAAATAGGGTTTTTACAGAGGAAAACACAACTTCATCTCTCAAGAAAAGTTCTTCTCCCTTCTTTCTTTAGGAATTCAGGCCACTGACCCTTCTGAAGGCAATAGATAGTTTTACATCATTAACAATCATAAGGGTGATGAAAATAATGTGTAACAGAGAGCCCCCCAAAGTATGAAGTTAGAACAGAGTGATAGCTGAAATACTTTGTCGAGTGTGTGTAGGGAACAAGGAACAGACGGTCGAAAACCTGCCAACAAAAAAGGAAATACAGTACAATAATATATCATCACTGAGGTAGGAATTCCCATGCTCAGAATACAAATGACTCAAAGAATAAATTTCAACATCTGAAGATCCATGTCAAGTAAGACAGGTCATGGCCACCAAACATACACTATGGATCCATGCCATTATGACTCAAATCTGAACATAGCCACCAAAAATACACTATGGATCTATGTGTTAAAGACTCAAATTTGAACATAGCCACGAGGCATACAATGTGGATCTATGCAATAGTACAAACTGAATATACTCCAATGCAACCTGAATCTATCAGAAACGACTCAGGGTCTTCATCTCCACCACTCTATAGTACAAATCTAACCATGTGATTACATGTGTTGAAGTCGAACATGGTAGAAACCACTTGATTACTGGTCAATGATGAGAACTGTTAACAAGTGCGAGGGAAATCATCATCAATGTCAATGACTCCCAAGGTACTCTAGTACAATCCAATGAATGCGAATAAATGATCTGAAGTCGAACACTCGGTAGAATCTCCCGATCAAGGGTCAATAATGAAAACCCACTGTCGAAAGAGAGGAAACATGCCATTGAGGCATGTAAGTTCCAAGGTACCAATTGGTTTCTAAGTCTAATTCCTGGATAATGAGTTGAAGTCGATAGCAAAAGACTCATCACAGGAGGGCCTTAATGTCCCACATCAATGACATGAAACGAGTAACAAGATTTGATGTAGATCAGAGTAACAAATGATTTAGAACTGACTCAGGGATGGCTGACGCAATAGAAGGCTTAAGGACTACAGAAGTGGTCGACGCAAAAGAAGGCTTTCAGGGTTGAAATTCTCTTTGAACATATTGATGACATGACAACTGTCATGGAAACACTGACTCAACAACATGGATCACAGACCAATTGGTAATCTTATAAAGGATTATGATCAAGAGACAAGCATATTTTCCAACCTAAACACAAAGCGAGTGAAAGGGTGTCATGTTAAAAGGTGACTCTTCCATAGAATACAAGTTTATACACATTTCTTTCCCAATTGTCCCCCACCATCTCTGGTGAGTACCTCTTTATTTTTACACAAGCTTGAGGAGGATAACATATGCTTGAAATGTAAGCTCATCCTTGACATGAGTCCCTCAGAGTATGTTTAACGAACCCTAAGAAGGAGTGGTTCGGTCCCATATGGGCCTTTCGATGTTTGTTTAATGAGTCCAAAGAAGGAAAACTCAGGGGTTTTTTATGTTTATAGAGTCTGAAAAACACTTAAAGAGAACTCTCTCAGTTCCTTTTTTGTAAAGTAGTCTGATGAGATTGAAAAAGATATAAACTATCACTCAACATACATTTTCTTCAAATACTTCAATGAGCGTGAAAATAACAAGGTCTCTCAGCAATCTTTTCATGTTTAGAGAGTCTGAAAAGAGCTTAAAGGGAAGTCCAGGGGGTTCCTTTTTCATATAACCTTTACGAGTCCGAAAAAGTGATAAAAGTATACTCAGTTACATTCTCACATATTTACGATCACGAGAAAGAACAAAGACTAAGCTTGGTAACTTATTCTCACATATTTGTGAGCATGAGAAAGAACAAATTCTAAGCTCGAGATTGTTTTCATTTTTACGCAAGCTTTAAAACAAAACAAAACTATGCTTGGGATAGATTTTATTTTTACACAAGCTTAAAAAATAAACAAAACAATGCCTGGACCTGGTTTCATTTTTACACAAGCTCGAACCAGAGGAAACTATGTTTAAGGTAGGTGGTTTCATTTTTAGACAAGCTTGAACCATAGAAAACTATGCTCGAACTTCCCAATGCATAACACAGGGATGGTTGGTACTTATCCCCTAGCTTAAGAAACTAGTGGCTCAACTTTAGCATGAAGTCTAGAGGTTGATAAAAGTATACTTGGTTACATTCTCACATATTTACGAGCACGAGAAAGAACAAATACTAAGCTCGATAACTTATTCTCATATATTTTCTAGCATGAGAAAGAACAAAGACTAAGTTTGGGATTGTTTTCATTTTTACGCAAGCTTTAAAACAAAACAAAACAATGCTTGGGATAGATTTTATTTTTACAAAAGCTTAAAAACTAAACAAAACTATGCTTGGACCTGGTTTCATTTTTACACAAGCTCGAACCAAAACAAATCTATTGTACACCAAATCAAACAAAACTGGAAAAAATTAAAAATTGAGAAGGTTTTCCAGTGAAGTTTAACAGTCAGAGAGTCAAGCTGGATCTTCCAGGGACTCAGAAAACAAAAACCAAGCAATCAAAGCAAGAAAAAAAGGAAAACTAGGAAAACATTCGTATCCCCAACAAAGTCACCAATTTTGTTATCGAGTAAATCAGTGAATGTGGACATAGACTAATCCCCCTAGATCCACCTAGATCTAGAACAAAACACGACAAGACATGGCGCTTTCCCTAGGCTCTAATCATCAAATTTATTATCGAACAAAATATGATAGAAACACCTTTAAATGTCGCTTCCTTATGTCTTTTTTATTCATGTTTCGCTCCGGTGCTCTTGTGATACTGATCCTGCAGTGAGACACAAACCAACCAAAGTGAAAGCAGAGAGAGTATATTCAATGACAACCTATGCATATGATCAAGGAATTATGCAATAAAATAAAGCTAATTGTATGGGAAAGAAACATGCCACTGTATTATATTAATAATAGGAAGAGATATTACAACTAGATGCCTTGATGTTGTAAGGTTCCTTCCAATAGTTCCTTTCTTCCCACACACTTTTGATCCAAGAATTCCGAGACTATGGATCTGACATCTATCTTGACAAAAGAAAATCTCAAATACACGCTAACCAAACTAATAATTCCAATCCAAATCCAACCAATCTCAAAGGCTCAAGAACTTTCCAACCCAATCAAGCTAACTTTCTCCATGAGAGCTCCTCTCCTTTTATAAGCTGAAGAGGATAAGGTGAGGAGGTTAGGATGATCCCACTAATCATGAAAGTGAGTAAGATCCAAACCATTCGGAGGCCACCTCACCATAGAAGCTTCTCCTTCTAGAAGCATCCAGAAAATGCTCATTTTTCCCACATACGAAGGTCGTCGCGACCTTGCTATAGTGTAGCCTGTGGAAATTATGCACCCTATCTATACTGTAGCCTACGAAAATCAGGCATTTATGCACCCTAGATATAGTGCAACCCGCAGAAATCCACCAAAATAGGGTTTTTACAGAGGAAAACACAACTTCATCTCTCAAGAAAAGTTCTTCTCCCTTCTTTCTTTAGGAATTCAAGCCACTGACCCTTCTGAAAGCAATAGATAGTTTTACATCATTAACGGTTATAAGGGTGACAAAAATAATATGTAACACCTGATGCTATCGGGAGGCGTTGAAGGATGTGGGAAAAATTCTCCATCATTTCGTCCCTCTGTCGCATGAGAGCTTACTCAAGCAACAGGCATATAGGTTTGTCTGCTTCGTTGTTTTTCTTTTCTTTCACCATTAAGGGTTTCTTGGGTGTGCGAGAGTGATTGTACTCAAGAGAGACAAGATCGAGTCTCAACTTGTTATACTCGGACCTTGTCGGGGACATGCACTGAAAAAACGATCAAGAACAACCTACTCCGATACCACTGATTTGGATTATTTTCGGCACGAAATGAGAGCGGAGATATAATAAAGAAATGCACAGAGATATCGTAGATATTCAATAGTATAAAATAAATGTATCAGAGATGCAACCATAAACACAGATATACAGTAATATACGATTTCTATTAATGAAATAAATGTACAGAGACTGTAAAAATACAGAGTGAAAGACTTGCTAGAATGGTGGAAGCTTATCTCTGAGAAGAGATGTGACGGTTACTCGCATTCACAAGAACATGATTACAATGGGGCTCTGAAGGCCTTTTTACAATAAGCAGGAATTCCAAAATCCCTCGACATCCAAAAACCTAACCCTAGGAGATGAAGCGCCAAAAGTCATGTGGGCCCTGTTTGGGTAAGTTAGTACATCAACTTCCGAGGGTCGTAACTTTTGCATACGATATTCGTTTTACACATATGATAGCCCATTGGAAAGGTATCATTGAGGAGATTCATTTTAGGTGCAATATTGAAGGAACTTCCATATTTCAAAACTGTTTTCCCAAAAACCATCGTTTAGGGCCTCAAAATGGCTCCGGAAGTTAAAAACTACTAAAAATAGTAAATTACCAAAATTACCAGAAAACTGTTTTGAGCCAGTTGGAAAAGGTGGGTGGCCACCAATATCCACCTGGATCACCAGGAGATTCATTTTTCTGCCAAATCTTTTGAAGATATACATTTTTCTCATATTGAGGCCGATACACTCTCAAAAGAGGTGCTCCAGCTTCCATCAAATGATATTTTTTGGGAGGAATATCTTGAGGGCTCTTCCATTGCTTGAGTCAAGGAATATTTTTACTAAAAGAAACTCTTTTTATTTTTTGTAAGTGATGCATGTTTTGTTGATACCACTTGATTATACTTTGAGAACAGATACATGACAATTTAATATGCTCTATTTTGGTGATTTGGTTTGTTGACCATACTCTTGATTGCGCTTTAGCGCTTTTTGATTGTACATCCTATTATCTTAATAAAAAGTATGATTTTTTTTCAAGGAAAAAAAAATACAAAAAGACACATTACATGTGAACTTTAACCTTTCAAATGAGAGTTACAATTCTCTAGAAGACAAACTACATTGATGACAACACACTGTAGAAAACTACTATAATAAAATATTTATATAAACATGATTATCACAACTACTCTAATGCTAACTCTAAAGTGTTCAACCAGGGCACTTGGGAATAAATCGCTCAAATTTTGACCAACTATTGTGTGCTCACTTATCCTGAAGATAATGATGGTAAAAATTGTTCAAAACATGCATCTAGGGGGTAAATATGCCATGATTCTTTCACTGGGATCTGGATCCACTTGTACTAGAAAAATATCCTTTTTTAGGAAACAGATCTGATCCAAACTACACAAAAAACCCAATAATCTGATATGGATCCGAGATTCCATGATTCCACAAAGAATAGGATGTAGGTGCAAGGTGCCTTAAAGAGAATTCAATGACTGGCTAAATCCTCTCAATTCTCATTCCCTTTGATAATTGTTTTAACCTAAATGATTTGGGAGGAAGACATGTTCTCCCTAGATTATCTAAGAAAAAAGTTATTTGAAAAAAGATCTTCATTTTTCTTCCTCTTCTCTTCTTGACCTTTGTCCAACCTTCATCCAATAAGATGTGGTTCATATCTTGAGTTTCTTAGCCATTCTAGCATCTGCACGAAAGACAAATCCTCCACAACAATGTTTTTTGCACAACGCTCAATAGTGTCCAAAGGCCTTGAAAAAAAACCATTCCTATTGAGGGGTGGAACCAAGCCATCCATGAATAAAAGTGACTCAAGAATAACATTAGGCTTTTGATCTGGGTTCAGTTCTACCTAATGGGGATTAGTATCAGATTCCTTCCACCAATTGGGTTTCAATTCTTGCACTTATTTTAATGTGAAGCAGTTTGGAAAGAAGCTTTAACAATGGGAGAAGAGGCAATGAGATGGCCATGCCCGAAGCAAAGCTGGTAAGAAAAGAAATATGTTCATATTTTAGCTATAAATATTACAATCTAGTATGAGTTATTTAAGAATACCCTTACTTAAACAAGCTTCACTGCAAATTTTAGATGCAGGTAGACAATGGAAAGTTTGTCGCCTCTAGAGCCATGGCATTAGACTTACCTAGAGAATTCCCAATCGTAGTAAGATAGTTGGCATGCAAATATTCTAGAGACATGTTAATCATCCACACCTACATATGGTCTAGATATAGCATTTCAATGTACAGGTTTAACCCTTACTACCAAGCCCTCATAAAAAGGTCAACCCTCCTAAAGAACCAGGGCCCATTGTGAATTACACTCTATGTCAAGGGGAGAGATAAGATAAGTTTATTAGTATCCAACAAATGACCATAAAAAGGTCAATAGGACTGCTAATTACATTTTCATCAATATGAATTAGGAGTGCAAGGGCAACTCATATAAGAGCAAGACAAAAGCAGATCTAATCTAAGATTCAAGGTCTAAAGCTAAGCATATAAAACTGTAATACCAAGAAAGGAATCATCTTAGTGATGATAATACACAACCCTACAGCCAAGAAAAGAAATGTCAAGCATGAGGAAACTTTAGAGGGGGCCTCAACATGCTCTTTTGTTGTTGTTGTCTCCTATAGAAGAGGAGGAGAAGGGTCAAAGTTCTCCCAACGAAACTGCAATTTCAATATCTATGCCCCTTCTAGCATCTAAGGTCAAAGAAAGGAATCTCTTGATAAACCACTGACCAAAGGATTTGGGTCATGGTATTATCCCTACCACTAAGCTCTAGAGGAATATGTTTTTATGCACGCGTTGGGTGAAATGAAATGGGATCTCAAATGACAACTTCACAACAATCCCACTAGCGAAGATTAAATGGCTACCCCTATCCTTTGGGAGTACCAAAAATAAAGACATGATCAACCTAATGTTTTCTAGCTGAGGGGGTGGCCAGACATAGTGGGATTTGAATCCAAGGGCCTCGCTCATATATAAAGCCACACATTACTATATTGGACACTAGAAGAAAGAAGAGAGAGAGAGTTTTGGGACTCTCTTAAGGGACAGTAAAATCAATTATAGATCTCATAGTAAATGGGACATTGGAAGATGAAATAATAATATGTCTCAATATCTTGTAAAAGGCATGGATGGCATGTCTTGTCCACTTGAAGAATGTGATGCTCGACCTCAACCCAGAGTTTATCGAAGCCAACTTTGAATTGTTCCAAGGGGATCCTAAGAACATGCATCCAATGTAAAATTGTATAAGGAGGAAAAACAATGAGTCCATGCCTAAAATCCATAAAGTGGTCTACATATAACACTAGATTGAGATTTAAAACCCCTCGAGGGTCAATCAAGGAGACCTGTATACACTACCTATAGATTTCCTCTCCAATAATCATGTTAAAATCTCACATGGTCGACGATATATGAACAAGGGAATCAAGAGAGTATTGGAATGGGGGGAAAGTGATCCATACAAATTCACATATACTACAAGAGACGTGTGACATCCACAAACCAGCTACAACCTTCTAGGAATAGTAATCAAGAAAGTAGTTCCAAGCTTAGTAAATAGTGCAATGTGCAAAAATCTAAACGTAGTGAAGAAGAAACAAAAGTTCAAAAATGGATTCAATACTAAAAGGATGGGCCACATTGGGGTGGATCGCCATAATTTATTACAAGAA